>JAAAKM020001353.1:0-14777 GCA_010016025.2 Alatinidae sp. Z8VKAUB7J3 | reverse complement strand
GGGTATACTCTTTCACACATTCCATTTCGGTCATTCTGACGTTAGTACTCTGAGGAGTGTCAGACGAAAAAACTTTTCAGTACAATATGTTTACGCTATTTCGTGCAGTATTCTTGTTTTGTACCACTAACAAATTATTTTAGGGATTTATATGATGGAGATTTTTAAGTGATGTAAAGATTTCTGAGGTAAAAACGTGCCTTATTTGGATACCTTTTCTGTTGTTTTTTTTTATTTTACAGCTATCAGAAATTACTGTTAAAAATTTATTCTAATCCCCCGTTTATCTCAACCCCACGTTTATTAATTTCTGATATTGATTCCACCAACCAAACGCCGTTTATTTGAGACCAAAGAGCAAGGTATCTTCTTTGAAGACCTTGGCAACATAAGTTTTACTCGAGACATTATTCCACTATGACTGGCTTCAAACACCTAAAAACTGCTTTACAATTCCGACTTTCAAACTTTGCCAAAACATTCCTATACATCATTTTAAATAAATATGACACTTCCTACGTCCAAACTGTTTATCCGCACTCTAAGTTATAAGTTGCTGTTGATTTATAGACCAAATCAGTACACATTCGTCCGTTTGAACTTTTGCGTTTTCTATTTAGCCCCACATTTGAATTGCTGCGTTTATGAGAATGCGACGTTATACAGTAAGTAAGTCGGCTTTCATTTCTTACTTTCATTTCTAGACTCTTACGATATGGACTTGAAATCGAGGGAAAGGGATATTAACTTTTATTGATATGCATTCTTCTTTCATGGCAATTGGTACTAGATCTCTGTTGCAGTTAAAATCTTGGTGCTAAATTTTACATTTCAACTATAAATTATGAAAGGTTTCCCCTTATAAACGCTGCGCTTGAAGTGCACGTTTATAAGAGTGCGTAGTTTATTGTTAAACCTGGAAGACAAGCATGTAAATGACTAAGAATTGAAAAAAAGCGGAGCTTTATATTTTATGTAAATCGAGTTCTTCTTTACGGAAGCTGGCATTAATTTTTTCTTTTTCACTTCAATATTATGAATGTTTTTGGCCTAATAAACGCCACGTTGAAAGTGTACGTTAATAAAAATGTAGAGTTGCTTGTTGAAAAGTCTAGCTGTGGAAAACATTGCCAGGCATGTAGACCTAAATGTTCATAAATATAAGGAAAGCAGATTTAGTATTTTAGAAAAAATTTAGTTCTGATTTATGGTTATTGGAGCTATATCTTTAAGTTCACGTCTCTAAAGGATTTTTTTCTAATAAACGCTGCACTTGAATACGCACGTTAATAAGAGCGCAGTATTTATTGTTAAATATGTAAACCAAGCATGCAAATGACTAGGAATTTAAAGAAAGCGGAGCTTTACATTTTATGTAAATCGAGTTCTTCTTCACGGCAAATTTTTTACTTTTTCAATTGAAAATTATGAATTTTGGGGGGCCTAGTCAACGGCGAGTTGGAAGTGTTCGTTAGTAAAAGTGTAGAGTTACTTGTTGAAAAGTCTAACAGTAAAAAGGATTGCTGGGCATTTAGGCCTAAATATTCATAAATATAGGGAAAGCAGATTAAAACGTTTTAGACAAAATTGAGTTTTGATTTATGGTAATTGGAGCTATATTTTTCAGTTTTCAATTCACGTCTCTAAATGATTTTTTCTAATGAACGCTGCACTTGAATGCGCAGGTACATAAGAATACAGAGCTTATTGTTGAAATTGAAATTTAAAAGAGACAAATGTATGCAAGAATATCTATGTTAATATAGGGAAAGTTGATTATAACATTTTAGACACAATTGAGTCCTAATTGATCCCAATTGGCGCTATATTTTTGTATTTTTGTGAAATGTTTTAAGTATATTTTAAGGTAAACATTTTCAAACGTTTTTAATTCATTAGACGGCAGACTTGACGAATGTAAGGACATAATTTTATAGGTAATTTTGTACAGTACTAGATTTTATCAAAAGATTGATTGCAGGAAAGGAAACTGGTTCACTCAAGTACCCATTAAATTGAACACTATGATTAAAACCTCCCCATCCTATTAAAAAAGGAAAGTTTTTGAAACTTTCAAAGTAGAAATATCTATTTAACTTTACTACGAACCATTCATTGACGTCATACAGCTACTCAAAGATCGAGCAACTGTGAAACGAACATTCCAAATATCAATACCATAAAACGAACCTAACATGCCTTGACGTCAACCAAGACTAATATTCTATGAATATGCTTGGCAATTACATATTAAGGCTGAACTATTTGTTAGAATTATCATATAAATAAGCCTAGAGTTGGAGAGTTTGGAAGAAATTAATCATTGAAATCGACAGATAAAAGGATAACTACCTTAAGTACAACGTTGGCGTATACGTCCGTCGTATGGGTCATGAACTTGTGTAAATTCTCACTTATGCACTCCACTGACTTGTCAATAAATATTTGTGATTATCGGCAGACAGGCCATTGAGAAGTACAGTAAACGTAGGTTAAGCCAGTCCCATGGCATATTGAAGAGCTATTTCCGAGTTAATGGGAATACTTATGAAAATAAAGTGTTTTCGGATCTCGCTTGTATTTCAGTCATTGAAGTTCCCATGAAGGAAGTGTCCGCTTGCGAATCGTTCGAAATATACTGGTCTGAAAATGGCACCTGTGTCTCGTCTGAAAAAGAATAATGCTTGGGATAATGTCTGGCCATCAACCACCACTGCATTTGTCTGTTTTTCACGACGATTTTCAACACATGTACTGTTCTTGTTGTAGCCTTTGTTGTCGCTTGTTATCTCTTCCTGTCTGCTGCATCTGTTCATGCTAATGTGACCCACTTTGGTCCCATAAGACCATGCTACGTCATCACTCGTTGTGTTTCTAGTGTTGTGCGACAAATTTTATGACATCTTCAAGCCAGGTCTAGCCTTAGAGATATCTATGATTATTCTATAAATATATTAATTCTATGGGCCAAGCAAATTTGAGAAAGAGCGCATAAACCGCAAGAAGCTCAAAGGGTGTGCATAATCCGCCTAAAATGGAAATCGTGGTGAATAGGCAAGAAAGTTCTTCGTGATAATATCGCCATTTCAAATCTTCGGCAGATCCAATCCTTTAGTGAATGCGGACAGTTAATTCTGGGAGCTCTCACCGCATTGATTTCTATGTAAGAGACGTCGAGATAGCTCAATATTTAGAGGAGTTTCCGAGCATTGTCGTAATGTCAGGGGGAAAGGACGAAGGGAACTCAGACCTTCGTTGAACATTATCAGGACTTTTGTGTTGGAAGAACTTCCCATGAATAAAGAATTTTCGTTGACATATTTGTAGAATTGTGTATATTCTTGAAAGGTTATTTCCCGAACGTAGTACAAAAAATCTTCAAGGGTAAACCGTGAGAGGAGCGATTTGTCGTCATCATGAGCAAGTCTGAAATCAAGGATGTGGCTTACAAAACTGTCCGGAGAGGCACAGCCTGACCCTATGAAAAGCATAGGCGCAACGGACGAAAATATTGGGGAGGGGGGCCGAGGATTATTTTCCCCCCAAAATTACTCCTTTGCCCGAAAATTATTGGGACATCAATCGACGGTTCTGCCGACAGTTGAATAGATTCTTATTGAAGAATTATAAAAAGAGCCAGAAAATTTTTTTGCCCGAAAAGATATATCAATTTGACAAACTGGGGGCTGCAGCCCCCCTCAGCCCATTTGGCCGTGCGCCCATGATGAAAAGCAGTTTCTATCAGAGTCCTCTTCTTAGAATTAAAGTACGAAGTCACTGTTAGAGCACTTTTGACGCTACTACTTGATTTAGTAGTAGCTCATAAATGGATGCATTGCCACAGGGGGAAGGTGGAAAGGATAAGACTTCCAAACGCAGTCACTCGTACAGGGAGGTACGATCAGTAGTGCAGTGACGGGGGTCCGGGGAATACTTTAAGAAGGGCAAACTTCAGACAACAGGTGCTAGGGAGGATCGAAGGTAAGCCAACGTGGTAAGTGAAATGCTGTTGTGCTGGTAAATTTCCTGTCAACCTAATTGATTTCACTAGCTAATACGCCACTAAACCGAAAACACTCAATAGGCCATTACGATCTTAGTTACATGGTGGCAACGGCATGCTTAATACAGTGTTTTCTTAATGCCATTGCAAAAATGTCTGTACTATTGGAGGTATCACATAAGACATGTTACATATTTTCAATAGGTTAAATTAACTTAACAAGTAGACTTGACGAGGGATAGGTGATAACTCTAAATCTGTACAAACATTATTAGCATCTTATAGAAAATACTTCGCTGAGCATGCCGTTGCCACCGCGTAACCAAGGCCGTTTTAGCTTGGGGTTTAGTCGCGCATTGCGCTTTCAACCGTGGCCGCCAGAGGCATATAAGTATATATACCTGCACATAACCACTAGGATTACTCAAGATTACATAGATTACATAGATTCTATTGCAATTACATAGAATTGAAATTTCTCATAATTTTCTCACGTGATTTGAGATTGTTTCTAGGTTTAAAGAGTATTTTCAGACAACGTTAAGATTGTGAGGTTATATTGAGATCATTAGATTACCGGATTACTTCCAGACTATGAGAGTATTGCGTAAGATTGTCTGATTATCTTGGATTATCTTGGGATTATTTTGGGGAAATTATTCTTAGCGTGTAGGAGATTATTTTTGGAAGTTATTTGCTCCTTGTAAACTGCTTTGTGATAAATTTTGATGTCTGCAATAAACCTGACAAAATTCCTTTTACAGATAAATGTTCAAAGTAAGTGGAAAGCTATTTACTTCAAAAATTATAAGCAAACTTTTTTAAAGGCGTGGTCCTTCCTTGTAGGTCTCACCTTGAAACCTCATTGTTTAAAACATTTCCGGTTCACATCACCTGTATGAAAACCTGTGTAGCTACTTTATTGTTAGAACATTTCATATGCAACAATGACTCGTTCGGGCAATTCCTAAACTAAGATTTCCAAATTTTTCTTGAAAGGTTTACAGGCATCGAGTTGACTTTGTCATTACAGAGCCCTTGCACGAATCTGGCAAACACAATCTTAGAAAAATTTAGACACCGGCTTTGAGTTCCTCGTCTCCTGAACTAGCCCAATGGTGGAGAGAAATGTCAGTGACAACATTTTTCTTACTCTACCAGCTCCCTGTGAAGACGATGAACAAAGAAAACCAGTCTTTGAGAACTCCAAAACCGACAGAAATGCAAATCTGCGCGTACATTTGACCAACGTTCGCTTTTTTTGGAGTACAACCAGTAAGTTACCAGACTGGTTCTACTACAATAACAAAACTCAAAATCATCAGTCGAACACATTGATTGGATAAATATATCAGTTGTAACAAGACACCAACCGTTTGGTAAGCGAACTTCAGTTCAGTAGCAGAGTTGTTTTGCCACTAGCGTGCCTGGTCGAGTTTGCTATGCTTGGCATTATGTATTTGGAGTCAGTTAGAACTGGTTGACATCTTTTCATGGCCTTGTTCGTTGAAAACCTGTCCTCGAGGATTGTATTATAATGGAGTGAATAAGACATAACCATAGCCAAAGCTATCACAGATGTCTGTTACTGTGAGCAAAGGATTTTACCGACTTTGCTCGTAATTGTATCGATACAGGGACTCCAAAACTCGACAACAGGTAAGAGAATAAGATTATATTAAGAAGGAAAAATTGCTGCAGCAGTTGCGTACTCTTGCAGAAGTTAATGGGATGTAGTTGTCTATGAAGTTCAATGGGGTGGTTAGGACTCCCTTGAGCAGCAGAGACGCCCTAGTGTGGACAATAGGGGACCTGACTCGACTTATTGTTCACAATTTCTTTCTTCATCGAGTGAAAACGAATGTCCATCTTGCAGATTATTTGATGAAGCGAGCCTTGAGAATATATGTCTGGCTAAGTATCACTTCCTATTCACATTCTGTGAAATATACATTGGTAATTGCAGATATAGGTTAGTAGGCCTATATCAGAAATGCTCCTATTGATTCTTGACTGTCTTTCTATGTCAGGTACTGCAGCCAACCTGTGTCTTGAAGTCTGTCTGAGTACAGTAAAATAACTCCTAGCTGTAAACAATTCAATTTCTTGCCAGCTGGTTTGCTCAGCTTTCGAGAATGCGATATCTCCAGAATATCCCTAGACTCTAGTTGCGTCAGAGATTATAAAATGTATTGGCGTTATTAAGCCAGTCATTGAATGTGGATCGTGGCGGTTTTCTCCCAATTGGCAGGTTAGGCTAGATAATGGCAGCAGTCCATCTGGCGAAAGACCTTTCTCCATAAGACATACAGGTAGTGATACAATACACACTATACTTCTATATTTAGTGAGATCTTTAAGGAATCTGTACCTACTCTTAGCAATTTGTACTTTAGCGGACCCTAAGTTGTAGTAGGCCAAGATTTATTTATTCTCCAGATTCCCTTATTTTCTGTTTCTCTCTTCTTGTTGTCTCAAGTAGTTTCTCTCAATTTAGTTCCCGCTTCAGGTCTGCGTACACTTTAAGGCCTTTCTCGTCTACTTGCTAGTCCATTACCTAATTTTGCACCCCATTTACACGCAAAAGGAAGATCTATGAAATCCATCTCTTTTGGTTATGATAACTCAATTTACCTGCACTGTTTTTGTCCACTCGCCATTATATCAGTAATTTATTTCTTCGCTTGCTTTCATTCCCTCTGCCATTTTTTCTCTATCCATCACCACAACAACACTTTGAAGCCCCCAGCTCATATGAGTTCAAGATGGTGTGTCTGGGTTAATTCAAAGTTCCTGCTGTGTAGGGGCATGCAGACTAAAACAGTTCAATCCCTTATAAGAAACTCAGTTGTGAAGGTGGAAGGGTAATAATAACTGAGGAATCCTGACTATTTAGTGCTGCTATTTACGAACAGGATGTTGTAACCGTTTCTTTTACGATGTGAACTTGTAGGAAAGTGCCGGGACTCGAGAGAGAATATTACCGTTAACTATAATAATAACTGCGATAACTACAATCTATGCTTGCATGCATCACACGCCGATACCTGTTAACATTGTTGCACTGTCAGATAACTGTTAATAACCACAAATTCACAATCTCGACAGAAGCAAGTATTTGATGCTTTTAATGATTTGGAAAATGGCCAATATTGCAGAACTGAAATATTGAAAGCGCAGTGGGGATTCCCATGAATGCTAGTGCAACGTCACACATGATCATGCCCGATTGGCCACAGTTGGTATTTGTTATATATCACAGTGGCTTACCATAACCCGCAAGAATCAGGAATTGCTCAAGTTTAAATTCTGCGTTTTGTATTACGGAACTGTCGATCTAATACTTTCTCCAGTGTTCCTTTGTCATATTGATACCATTCTTTGTTACCCACTTACCCATATATCCTAGAGTACACTTTCATTTTAGTAAGATCACATTCAGTAAGAACAATGAGGCTCAGATTGTCAAAACATTAAGAACAATTTAAGAACAAAACCAGGCTGGATAATATCTTATAAAAACATAACTTTTTGCGCAGTGATTTACAACAAAATTAATTCAACACCATCAATGTCCTCAGCTCTTATGTAGTCCAATGAACAACATCCAGACTGTTTCTTGTCTCTTAATCTAATCGTAAACTGCTCTGCACACTAGCGTCAATCACTGTATCATGTATGGACAATGCAAAATTTTGAAAATTGGCATCTCTAGATTGCCAGAAAATCTTCCTCCCCCAACTATTTGCGGAATAAATTCACCATCTCAGCTCCAAATTTGCAGTCCAATCTGAGCCAAAAATACATCCCCCAAATTTCTTGGGGGAAGAGGATGCAATGATATGGATCCAAAACATAAGGAGCAAATGGTAAATTTGTAGAAATTCTGCAAAAATAGTAAAAGTTAAACCTTCAGTGCATCATGCCACAGGACTAGAAACTTCAAACACATGTACTATCTTTAACTTATATAGATGTATAATAGTTAGCTTGACCAAGTTGTTCTCGAAATGTACAACCCAAAATTTCAGAAGTCTTTGCTACATTATATATATTGTGGATTTCTTGTAACATTTTTTCTTGCTCTACTGCCTAACCAAAATCTAGATGTATATATATCTAGATCTAGATCTAGATATATAGAGAGCTAGATCTAGATCTAAAGATATATAGATCATTTAGTATGTTTCAAGTCACAGATTTAGTCAATTGAACATGTTCCATAAACGAGTTGTTGCAAGGCTCATTTAATGTTCATTATATACCATCTGTGGCTAATTTATGTATATTGTGCTACTCATTTGCATAAGCAATCTTTACATGTTTACCATTGAATCAGAGCCATAAACAATACCAGAAGTGCATACAGGCACATGCAGTGTATGTACCTTAACTCAACAGAGTGCAAGAAGCTTTTAGAAGAAATACAGAGGGAGTTTTATTTGAAAAACATGCCATGGCTACAACATTGTAGAGCTCCTGGTGTCATTTTTAGATGTTACCTCAAATTACATTAGTATGATGCATATTGCATATGTTATGTAACATATATAGTTGGGATTGTGTTTCGATATCTTTCAGCTTTCTTAATGTTACTCATTTGTCTTTTGTTTACACAAATGTTTATCCCATGTTAGTTCTCCATCGATTATCATTCCATTGACTTCATTAGATGGACTCTCATGAAATTGATTATATTTCAGTTTTCTGTTTTAACTAAATTTTGTTGACAGTCAAGCTTCTTGAACCAGTGGATATGCCCTATAAATTTGAACTCAGTCTTGACATGATTAGGGCTTGGCTTGTTTACTGTAATCCAAGCCAATTGTAATGTAACCCTTAATATGCATCTCGACTTGGGTTTGTTTCATTATTTGAAGGAACATTGCTTGAGTATTACCAGCATAAACACTAGTGCAGGAGAGTTGAAGATACTTGTCTGAATCATTGAGATAATAAAACAGAGGAATCTAAGGAAGATATATACTTGAGCAATGCTGCAGGACAAATCTGTCTTTGGGTTCTTGTCCTTTAAGTAAACAGAGCAGTTTTCTATTTATTAGATAAGATGTAGACCATTTCCCAGCATGTCATCTTTTTCTATATGTAACTAAGCCAGAAATCCTCTTTAAGTTAGAATGACCTTGATTACCTGATGGCAATAACATACTATGTGCTCCTGCAAATAGGTCTACACTATGGAGGTATCACGTAAAGATATGTAGAAGGTTTTTGATAGATAAAAATAAGTTACAGGTATGCTTGCTTAAGGGAATTTTTTATGGTGATGACTCAGAACCTGAATAAATATTTTCAGCAACTTAAACCAAATACTGTGCCGAGTACTTCATTGTCACTGTGTAAGCCAGGCCATTCTAGACTTGGGTTAAGTATTGTTTGTGGGTACAACTATTTTATGATAGATTGAGCCAAAGACATATTTAGGACTTGGAAAATGGTGAGAATTATGTTCTTCAGATTGCAAGAGATCTTCATTCATTAACCAGTTCCACTCATCTGATGACAGTTTTATCGATTTAAGTTGGACAGTTTACATCTATAGGTCAATTTCAGTTATGTGGGCATCTCAAAGAATTTATGATTCCAGTGGTTTCCTACTAGGGCTGCAAGATGTTTCTTTTGTAGTAATTCTGAGAGATCAGCTTCAACTGAGTGACTTAACACTAGATGCTGTATAAGATGTTTATTTTTGTTGTTAATTTTACCACTATTGTGCTCTTGCTATGTACACTACATGCAGCAAAGACTCTGGTTTTCCAAAATCTTAGTATAAATTGACACCAGCTTTTATAAAACCTGGAAAATGCTATCAACATGCACATTTATTGTCTACAAACTGAAACACCCCAACAATATGTCCCAAACCACCCCTGTCACCAATATGTCCCAAACCATGGTAAGAGATCTCATGGTATATAATCATAATGAATAAGATTTTAAAAATTGACGGAACTAGACAATGTGCTTGACAGTTCTATGGAGATTGAAGCACCAAATTGCCATAACTGTAAATATGAAATTTAATATTCTAATTGAGATTGTTTTGTGTATATGAGTGCCTCAGTGCCCCCTTCCCCCCTCCCCCCAATGTCTGCTTTTATAAAAAGTGTGTTTGGTCAAGGTTTGTCATATTAAGCAGTCATGGCAGCCAATGTCTTAAGACAAGGCAACTAATGAATGAATGACTTTATACACAGTTTTATAGTTACTTAGTAGAAGACTATGAGGTATTAAGTAAATATTGCCCTCTTCCATTTTAGAATGCCCTACAGAAGTTAATTCATTTGAGTGGTGGAGCACAACATGGATCCATCAGAAAGAGTTTGTGACTACTTTGTTATGGTTGGTTTGAATAACCTTAAAAAACCAGATGCTGATGGAGAAACACTTGAACCCATAACAGATGTATGTGTTATCTTTAAGAGTGCAGGAGAGGAACCTCCAAAAGGCTATGAATGTATAGAGTTTACACATACAAAACTACCAGCAAATTTGAATTTTGGATCAATAAGGACACCAGAATGCTATCTTTGCTACAGGAGAGGAAGAGATAAGCCCCCACTTACTGATATTGGGTAAGAAGAAAAGCGAAGTTACATACGTCTTTATGATATCCGGCTATGTTTTTGTAAATGTAGTAGATGGACTAAGAAAATAGCTTGGATAGCTATGCAAAAATGTGGGGGAGGGGGGAAGTGGCTTCATTTCCTCAAATGTTTTTTAGGTATATATCGTTCTTTCCTCCATTTTTTAATAATTTATCAAAGTAGCTTCTGAAAAGTTCATGTGAGCTTATGTCAAGCTGTTTCGGGCTTTAGAGGCTGTATATAATTAGCAAATTTGGAATCTATTTATGGAGCCCCCTATCCCTTAGACACTTCAGCCTCAGTAGTGTTTAGAAGGCCTTTATTTAAACAGGTGCATTTACTTCTTGTAGTAGAGATACATGTACTTGAAATGTTTAGCAAATAAATTTTCTAAAAATGTACTCTAGAGACTTCTTCAGTAAAGGAAAAATGTTCAATGATTATTAAAATCTTGTCACAACTCTCCAAATTTATGGTTATATGCTTCTATTAACTCCCATACAAAATGTTGAATTTCTAATCCAGCTGTGGAAGTGATAAAGTAGAAACTAGGGTTTATCATGCAACTCAGTTGGAGATCCCCAGGACAGGGATGGCCACATTTTTGTCCACTGCAGTGTGATTTACAATGTCAGGTATCCAACTACAGCAGGCCCAGTTAGAACTGGGTGAAATTTTCAAAATATATGTATAACCAGTGTAGTTTAATTACAATGTTTGACTTTAAAAGAATTAACTGCAATAGAAAATGTGTTTGTAGCTTCATTAAAGATGTGAATCCAAGTAGTTTGCTTTCGGGTTAGCGTATTGCTGGTGAGCTTGTCCAAACCAGATAGAATGTAATATTGTTAAAACGTTTCACAGTTTTCATACCCTCAGTTGTGAGATTTTCACAGAGTTTATTTATTCTTAAAATTTTCACATTACGTTTTTGCCAAGCCTCTGAAGGATAAAAGGCCACAAAAGAGTTCCTTGCTGGTCCGTCAATTATTACTAGTGTTGTGATTATTGAATGTTCTAAACTATATAATTATTGAATAGCAAGTAGCCCAATTGTTCACGCTATAACTAGTGCTCACCTTTAATAATCCACTGTACACTGTAAAAATGTAAAAAATAGTACTAATGAATGAATATTGATCATTCTTATTTGTCATCAATTAATTACACCCCCTCCCCATGGTTCCTTGATAGCACATTTCTGTCCTTTTTGCAAGTTGTGGCTGGTTATGGTCCTGAGCTGAAGATACATTGTTAGCATGTTTTGTGAATGATAGCTTCTTAACTAAGGTGATAAAAATCATTTTTGTTTTTACAGTGCAATTTGTCCAAACATTTGACATCACTTTCAATGTTCCTTTTAGTGTCTTATATGAGGGAAAGCAGCGTCTAATGCCTGGCTGTGGAATAGTACATAAAACTCCAACAGGACTAGTTGCAAATGTGAATAATGCAGGAAACATGAGGATATTTATAACTTACAGGAGGGCATCACCACAGTTTGCACATTCGTCATTGGCTGTTATTGAAATATGTGTTATAATTACCAGCAAGGTATGGTATCCTGACTCTCTTTATATATATGTTGTATGTATTTTGTACCTTACTAAACCAAAAGCTGGAACGACCATATCTACATGGTGGAAATGATGACTCAGCACAGTAGTTCCACAAGATGCTAAAAATATGTTCACAGGCTTACAGTTATCACCTGTAAAAGTTCTTCCTTTACCAAGTATATATACCAGCAATTTAATTTTCAGTTTTAAAAAATCATCTAATTTATCTTGAGTAAAACCTATAATAGTGTTTCCATTTTGCCGATGGCATTTACAAAACACTGTATTAATAATGCCATAACCACCTCATAACCAGGGTCCTGATGCCCTGGCAAGCGTTTCTGGTTTAGTTGCACATTATTTGAAGGATTTAGATCCCGTTCTTTTACTATGAAGTAAAATAAGGCCTGCATTTTGTATTGTTTTGATGACTTTGAATTGCTGGGGATATATTTCTTCGTTCACTATATATAATCTCTCAGAAATAAAGAGATATTACATAAGCAACTGACTTGGCCACCTTTGTACAAATGTCATACAATGTCATAGGCAAATTACAACCAAGCCTTTTCAAGTAATTGGAAGAGGTGTTACCATGCAGGTGTCTATGATGGTGTTAGTAATGTCAACATTTCTGACATGATATAGCAGCTATATATTATTATCTATTACAAAAGAGTCAATGCCAAAGATGTTTGCAAAAGTTAATTTTATTTCTTGATTAGGGGCAAAAAGGTGCTTTCATTGGCATACAGCCGTCACTTTGATTTTGGCGTATTGTTTGCATAAATTTTTTTATATTGATGTTACAGTAACAGGTTTCCCTCTTTGAAACAATGCAAATTTTTACATACTGGAAGAGAGTTATATATATATATAACATATGATTTGCTCTTACCATATACATGATATTTATATAATTGAGCAATAAACTTGTAAAAGGGATAAGCCATCACTTGGTGACCTTCACCCTTCATAAAATTGTTGTTCAACCTTGCCTTCACATAATGAGTATGATTTTGATAATTTGGACTGGTATTATTATGAAAAAGGCACTGAAGCAGAAAATGATGTTTCAGCTACCAGTGAAATATCAGTACTTGATATGGCCACAACTTCCCCATTATTTTTTATATGTAGTAGAAGAAAACATTGCATATTTTTTAGGGACCTTGATGGTAAGCAGGCTGTGCATACCGTATATGATGCTTTGTAAAACATTGACCTCAGTTCCAAAAATGCTGTAGTCATTCAGTTTAAATGTGCTACTTTGCAGTTATGTTGGTCTACAGTACACCCCCCTCCCCCTATACACACATACACACATGCCAAGTCAATGCAAGTAATTGCCCATTTCATGCTACAGATTTTATAATTTATCCAGCAAATGAATATAATTAGTTGGCCTTAGTAATGATTTTAGATCATAGCTTTTGCAAAGGCCACAAAGTGCAGGTGCAGTGCAGTGCATTTAAATGTTTTATAGAAAAAGTGGATCCAGAGAGATGCCAATCATGATTTTATTTACTTCAACAATGTTTCTGTTGTGCTTTCAAGTAAGTGAACCATCGCAAAAAGTTATTAAAGGGTTTTTATGTGGACAGGGTAATATACTGAACTTGTGTTATACCATAAAATGTTTGCTGGAACATATTGTAACACAATTATTTTAAACTTATTGTTTATCTAAAAACGAAAGTTCACTGCACAGTCCTTGATATTTGGTTGTATGTTAAGGCCAAGTGATCATTTAGTCACAAACACTTTAATTATTGACAATCTTACATGGATAACATTGGTCTTTCTATTGCATTATAGGGCGAGAAGCCACCACATGCATTTTGTCTTATTGACAAAAACTTAAACCAAGGACTGGTAATGCTGCCTTCTTACGTTAATTTATATTGAAGATTGCTTTGCTATGTGCATAAGCAGTGTATGTAAGGCTGCCTGTCAATAGGAAGATATATTGCTAGTCAAACACAACACATCATTTAGTACATATATGTTACTTACTTGAATTCTTATGTTCTTTGCTATTTTTTATCCATGTGACAACCACCACTTGCATACATTTGTTGATTGCATTGTAGTTCAGATTATGCCTGTTATTGTTAATAAAAGTTTCTAAGATTTGGAAGTTTACAACCCTTACAACTTTCATTTAGATGGGTGTATACAGGAAGGTCCAAGAATTGTTTTAAAGTTTTATAATATGGTTAAAGTAAGGTAGTCCCATACTCTATCAGACTGTGTAGGGATGTGGTACAGCAGTGCCATGGCATTGTTGTGGTAAAGTGGCCAGTTCCTTTCCTCACCACCTTTTAACCTTCCCCACTCAATGCCAGCTACCCATTTTCCTGCTGGGTTCACAGTTGGAATTTTCAGATTGACAGGCAAAGGCTCAAACCATCATAACTCACCTTCGATCGTAGCAGGATAACCATATATTCTGTAAAGGAAAGTGGATGGTTTGTTTGATTGATTTGATATAAAATACATTGTACCCTGGAGGCTTAGTTAATGGGGGCATAAATTAGAGGGATCATTTACTAGAGGAGGCATTAATTAGAGTATTTATTAACACAAATTTCTAGGACCCTAAGG
>JAAAKM020001352.1:0-14777 GCA_010016025.2 Alatinidae sp. Z8VKAUB7J3 | reverse complement strand
GTTATTAACGACCTCAGTCCATTAATGAACAATAATGTATCATCTGCCCCTTTGTATTTGTTTTAATATCTATTTGTCCCTTGTTAATTATTACCACTTTCCTACTGTTCCTTTGTCGTTGCGTGTATTTACATCTGTGTAGTGTTAACTTTAGATAATTTTTTCTCTCCATCGTACAAATCATACAGATTATTCTTCCTCTTAGTAGCATACAGTTTATATTTACTCTGACGATGTCAACAGTTCTGTTTGACGAAACGTTAATTTAGTTTTTAATAAAAGGAAAAAATATATCAATATGTGTCTTTCGTTAAAGATACTTAGCCTGGCGGTAATTTTTATAAGCAGATTGCATTTTCCGCCTGGCATTTCACTTGTTGCAATCCATGAAAATTATTTGGAAAAACTTATATATCACTACAATTCCTTTTTTTATTAAGTACAACGAAAGCGGTAAATAAATTGACATTCTACTTAGAAAAATACTTAAAATAATAGCATAATAAGAAAATTAAAAGCTGTACTAAAACGCAGCCAGTTGACCCTTGATTTTGGTAAATAGTTCCTCCTACCTAGAATATTTCAGCTTTTAAAAATAAATGTTTTCATCCTTATAGTGGTAAACAATAGTAAAAATATGTCCGAAGCTTTTATTTGGTAGAGAGTTATAGCTTCAAAGCTGCATAGAGAGGCAAGGGAATCCAAACCTGGAAAAAGTTGCATGTTAAATACCCCGACCAGAAAAAAGCTATTAATATCACGAACATAAAATCTGCCACCGTGTTTTTATGTTCGCTTTGCGATATATCAGTTTAGTTGATATAAAATAAAATGGATTGATGATGTATTGGCAAACTTCAAGCTGAGCTTACAAAGTATTCTGAGGGAAATAATTTTAGAAGCATTAAGGTTATCGTTAAAAATAGTATTTTTATTCTGATATGTCCTATATCACTTAAATATTACTCAAAAAGTAGGAAAGGAAAAGTAAATTTTTGCGCTAAGTTGCACCAGGTTCTTAACTGCTAAGAGTTTTTTTCTTTAGTTTGTTTCATATTCAATTTATGACTGTTAGAAAAGTGACGTTTGTCCATCAGATCACCTGTTTATTTGAGGACTACAAACGTTATCTATAGTCCATCAGCGGGAATATGACCCGTTGCACTGTCTAGTTAGGTAGGAATGGTGTGCTGCTCACTCACGCACCGTAGCTGTGAATG
The DNA here is from genome assembly GCA_010016025.2 of Alatinidae sp. Z8VKAUB7J3. Lineage (NCBI taxonomy): Eukaryota > Metazoa > Cnidaria > Cubozoa > Carybdeida > Alatinidae > Alatinidae sp. Z8VKAUB7J3. Next base: position 13,557 of record JAAAKM020001352.1, on the reverse strand, counting down.
GGGATGAAACTGGTGCCCAAATGGAAAACAGTTTTCGTATTAGTGCTATTATCAGTAGAGCTGCGGGCCTGGTGTGTCGGAATAAGCACATTTCAATGTAGGCAGCTTTCGGGAGAAAGTTGAATTTCTTTGATGCTATCTTTTTAACCATTTTAGAGCACGATCAGATCAATTTCATTTGATCTTTACTAATATCAAGACTCCAAAACTAGCATGCGCTATATATTTTTCTGGCGTGGAAGCTTTTTCACTTCTGAATTATGGTTAAACTTTAGTGTAACCTATTTGAGGTTTGCTTAGGTCTAACGAGTACTCTTTGGAACGCTATGATAATAATTTAACATACTAACAGATAAATAAAACGTGTATCTGCCAAGTACTACGAAACGTATTTGGAAGTGTAAGAGTCCTCTTGCAAATAAATGCAGAGAGCGTGATGATACAAGCCAAACACTTAAATAGCAAGCATGACGCATTATTTCTCAGCTAAAAAGGGAAAGGTTGTTTTCTTTTCGACGTAGAGTTTCAACTTAACACACGTGGAAGCAGGTGACAGTGTAAAATATTGTTATCAAAGTGGTGAGAATATTGCTATCAGCACGTGGCTGCTCGACGCTCGCCATCGTTTCTAATTAAACTACATGGCTACATTGATCATACTACCACTGATAAACTCGTTGTTACTCAGTTCCTGTCGCGTATTGTATGTCTGATGGCCATTTGGGATCAAGCTTATATCAGTTGGCTCTTCTGTCGAAATTTGGAAAAGCTCTAATCACAGTTTGTGTCATATAACAATAAACACTCGGAAAAGTCATTTCCTCAACTTAGGCCTACCTATTTCCTTCTGTTGAGAAATATATAGTTACTTCGATCTATTAAAGGAAAGTATGGTAACTGTATGGTAGAGATAACAAAAAATTCCCAGTTTTCGTCTAACTAGGCAATTTTTAAAATAATCCTGAGTATTAACCTTACAGAGCATCGTGGAATTGAGCACATTTGTGATAAGGCAAACGTGTCTAAACATCCCTTAACGGTGTATTATTTATTATTTTTCATGAATTTTAAAATTGTTCACTTGAAGCATAAAGAAAATGTAGACGTCAATTTAGCCCAAAACGTTTAGATCTGCCTACTTTATGAAATGTAATGCTCGAACATTCTGAACAAATGTTATCTTCCATTACAATTAATATTCAAGGAAAGGGGGAAAGTTTTAAATAGCGGAACCGATCACTTCATATATTTATATAAAACCGTGCAGAGTATCAGGAATATAAATTATGTCACTAATATCTAATTAATATTTTAGAGTAACATAATAATTTCTGGTGTAACTTTTACCTCCAATTTCTAGAAAAATGTGTTGGCAATTCCATTTTTAAGGTTTAAATATCTAAACACAACTGTCAAACATTGTATTAAATAATTTTTCTATCAACGGTGATCAAAGGAAATTATTCGTCTTCTCCAATTATTATTTTCTAATAATTGATGTACGACACTAAATGTCAAAACCCTCCTTTTTGTGTTTGTTTTACATATAAAAATCACTTTACAACACGCTAGACTAGCCTGCGCATTGACTAAAAGAGTATACAGTGAAGTACATTGGCCCCTGAACGGTTTGGAGATACCTGCTACCTTAATATGTGGTAAAACTTAATGAACATTGAATTTTTACAAAAGATTAGCTAATTAAATTTTTGTTCTTTCGTCTCTATTCGTCTCTTTCTGCAAACTGCATTAGGGCCATCACAAAAACACGGCAAACCAAACCTTAAACAAAATTATTTTTGCAAGGTACCAATTTTACGTGGTGGCAACATTCGTGATCCCACCGTCACACGACGACAAAGTCACATAGTGGCAACGTTACGTAATGGAAATTTTATGTTGTGGCTGCCGAATAACTGATTTGTTCTTCAATGATTTTTTTCTGTCTTCATAAGTATACACATCGTCTATAGTTACGATCCTATTATACACTGACTGGCATACGTTCTTACATTTGCATTGTTTAAACGATGTCTTGCCTTAGCCACCACGTTTTGCAAAGCCATTGAACTAATTTTGGACTTGGCCCCAAAGTAATTTTATCTTGGAAATTTACTCAAATTTTGCCAATTAGTACATTAAAGTACATCAGAGATTGTATATTGGTCAAGGATATTATCGAGGAACCAGAGAATTTAGTAGGCCTTGGATTATTATATAACCTGTGAACAGACAGGTGCTAAAATGGCGGTAATGTTAGAACTAACAAATATAACAAACTTTTATTAATAAATATGACCTATAAGAGGTTTGGTAGTTATTATCTGAGTTACGTCAATGTTCAGAAATTCGCACTTGCTTGTTCCTTAAAATCTCTTAATATGGTTTAGTCACTTCTGCTAAAGTGTTATGATTAAGAAGTGGTAAAGTACTCATTATTACACACCTGGGTTATATATGTTAATGCATATTTATAGATAATCAATAAACACGTTGGTTACCACTAGTTGATAAAATAGGAACAATACTAAAGTAGTTGCAACTTAAACTTCAGTTGCTTTGGGAAGAAGAGAGCATTAAGTCATCGCTAGCAATGTTTGTGGAAAATTTTAAAAGACTGTTTTGCGCCATATGTCATTGCTTCGATATTGTAATGGTGTTTAAAGCAAACTGCTAAAATCAGAAACAGAAACTGAGACGTTTTACTATTTTTGGCTATTAAAGTATTCCTACCTTTTTTTTATTTATAAGAGGCAGTATGATTAAATGGATTAAATATGAAAGTAAATCTTTTTAAAAAAACAAATCGACCCTTCCGTTTACTTTTGTTAATTACTTACATATTTAGTAACCGATTTTCCCCATCCCTGATGAGATAACGAGCAGTACAAAATGTGCTGCAGCTGTTTAAACTGCTTCAGTCTTGAAGTCGGCATTTTGAAATCTTCTTAAAGCGTGCTCCTTCGCTTAATTTTAGACGCCCTTTTCCGCCTTAAGAGGTCTACTTCATTAAAATTGTGTTAACGTCTCAAAATATGATCAGACGGTTTCAAGCATCGTCAAGAAATATTCCTATCTAGTGGCTTTAAATCGGCACTACTTTTATACTACTAAAATATACACGTTTGAGATGTGATAACAGTAGTTGAATTAAACTTCCGCGCACGCATATCAGTTGGGGCGTTAGTTCCTTCCTTGCCATTTAAACTATCTTTTCAAGATGCTCTGAGCTTCTACGTTTTCAAATTACAAACTCTTATCGCCTATCATTCATTCATTCGAAGTTTAATTAAAAAGTATATATATAAAATAAATATATAAATATTGTTCCCATCCTACCAATATAGAACCTGAAAGTTACCCTAAAGGATTATCGAAAAATAACTACTCTGTGTAAGTTCATAGTTAAAGCACTGTAAACCTTGCCTTATCTCTCGTGGCAGGACTCCTTCTATTCATACTCTCCATTGAATGAGTGAATAAGTTGTTTCCTAAAGCTTCAAAAACTCAACTTTTCCTCCCTTCTACTTCTTCAAGTATGACATAAAGCTAGAAAAGGGTATAAAAATTATTTCCATGACCTACCGCAGCGACGGCCACATTAACAAAAATAGGATCATTGCAAATGAAAACAACTTGCAGATACACTACGCTGTCCTTTTTCCAAGTTGTAGCCTGTCGGAATATAAGTAGCAACATCAACAAATATTAGCAATTACGTATGTACAACTCCAGCAGAATCACTTATCTACAACGGAAAAAGCAATAATTTCTACCTAACATAGAGTTCCGTACCAAGGGCAACATAAATTGAGTCAGCGGAGGGAGTGAGAGCAAAGCTAGTCTCATGCCATTGCAAAACGGCAAAGCTATGGGAATCTGGTTTTTAATAATCAATAAGAATATAAAATACAATAGTACACCCAGTGCGTGTAATTTCATATTTTAATAAGTTCAATCCACTTTCTTGTTCAAAGTACCAAAAGGTTTGCTTAGAATATTAGTATGGGGCGAGCCCCCGTCCCCCCCTCGGTACGGCCCTGTGTATCAGTAAAAGTGCTTTACACTACAAATAGTGTGCATGACAATCAATTCAGACTTACAGATTACAAATAAAGCAAGCTACCTATTTTTACTTCCACCAGGTCAACGTTAGCCAGTTTCGATCAAATGTCAAACTGGAATACAATGTTACGTTATATATACATACCAGCTTCGTAATGTAAAGATTATTAACAATGATTCCTAATAGACAACAAAGGCAAGAAATAAGTCAGTGATGACCTTACTGGTTTACATATTTATATGGAACATTATTTAAAGGCATTGGGGAAAGCACGATGTAACAAGAGCGAAGCTTCAAATGTATTTACCCTGAATAATCTGTTAGAACAACGAGATAGAATCAGCTAAGTTACAGTACACCAGACCATTCCGCACTTGAATTTTATATATACGCATGGTACTTATCACTGAGGTGTATATCTTCTTCTATTAATCTTCTTTGGACATTGCATTTGATAAAAAGGTAATACTACCCTTAATCAGATCAACTTTCGGTTCTGCCACAAGCACAAGCAATTTCACTCAACTGGTACAAAAGGTAATACAAATTCAAATGTCTTTTTCATAAAGAACACAAAAAAATTGCTTTTTATAATCGTTTTGCCAGATAGAAACACAAAGTGCTAGATAGGTCAAGATATTTAGGTCACTTAAATAGAAGCTCGATATTTTTTGTATATGGAGCATGAAAATTGGCGTAAGTCCACTTTTTTTAGAAAAAATTGCGTTTATTTACACCTGATGTATCTGAAAAGAGACAATGACTTCAAGCATTGTGAGTAATAAAGACTAGAAAGAAGGGGCTTGGTAACGTTGGGATCTTAAGGTATACTCTATCACCATTCGTCTTTGAATGAGAGAACAGAAAGTGAAATGTCCAAAGAAAGTCGGGATGGACAATCTTCAGCTCAAGTTGCTACTGTCAGTATATGAGACACCATGGGTAATTTCTATTTGCAGAGCATAGTGAATGAGGTATGCTTGTGGTATGTGGATGTAATACGTTGCCAAGAAATCTGCTTAACTAACCAATTTCAAAGGTATTCTAATGCCCATTTTGCAAGTAATCTGCTGTTTGAATGTAATCAAATAATTGAAGTTTCATGGCGGTAATTGGTGGGGACTGGGGCACTTTCTTTCTTAGGTGACATATCTAAACCCTTTGACGGTCGCTCTTTTCCATCTATCTCTGTTGTTTGTGGCGTACAGCACACCATTTGTATTTGGGTTAGCAGTCCAATCTTTAATGTTTTAAATCATTTTGCTGTGTAATTTCGTACCATCACTCTTACATACCCCATAATAGAATATCTTTTACAAAATTACATTTCTGACCCTTACGCTTTAAACCGTATCCCTATCTGCTGAAAGTACTAGGCCGTGCTCTGCCATTTTCAAAATTATTTGCCTGACGTAAAATGTGCTAAAATCCACATCAACGGGGACTCCCGCATATATGCTCTTGAATTAAAAATATTCTAAATACCTACTTGAGAAAAAGAAATAATTGGTTATGATTTTAATGCCCCTATTACGAAAAAACATTATTCTTGATGTATGTCCGCAGCAGGATATAATAACGATGAGTAACTGCTGCTTTCATCTTGAGGTCTCGGTTTACTTCCCTCAACTCAAAACCAACTTTAGTGAACTCACATAGTATGACAAAGTTGGTGAAAGACGGGGGTCCAGATAAATCTAGGATAATGACAAGATTAAGACGAATTCTAATCTGAGCCAAATGTGTAAATTTACGAGGATTTTGAGCCAAAAAGTATCATTAGATATAAGGAGCTTTGTAGCAGACACTAAACAGAGCGAAACAGAAGAGGAATGTATGGGAACTATTATATGTTCTATTTTGTTGAAAGGGTTAGCAGCTTAACATTAATTTAGACTGCTGTTTAACCATGTCTAGAAAGAAAGAAGCGTCTAATATTTACAGGCCTTTCGCATCAGTACTTAACCATTCCCAAGAAATCAGATATCAAAGCGTTTCGTATCGAAGTACAATAACAGTGATTTTGAAAAGACACTTAGAGAAATAGAACATATGTCACAACAGGGGACACTTCCTAACCGACGATATTTTCTTACATATATTTTGACAAAAGCCAACAGCAATATAAGTTTGATACGCTTGTGTGCGACCATTGACATGTAGATAGCCAAGACAAAGCTGTTTACCATCAAGAGGAATTACAGTATAACTTTTTGCAATTCAGTATCCTTACTTTAAACTGTGAGCAGGTTCTAAACAAATCAACCCTTTATTTTGATTGGCTGGCCGACAACAGGATTCCTTGTTAGTACAATTCAGTGAAATTTTAAGCTATTTTGTAAACGCAGATGTTTCTTGAGCTGTATGATTGGCTGGGGGACGTAGAGTCATATTAGACATTACTGTGTCTTTGAGTAGTTACTGTGGGGTTAGGTCTGAACGGAGGAAGGAGTCAGCCTTACGGCGGTATAAAAAATATATCATGGAAAAAGGAAATATCCTGAGGGTTGCAAATATGGGATATAAAAGTGCCCCCTTAAATATTTGTTTGAACATTCTAATTTTAAATTTGACAACTGTAAACCCCACCAGTACCATGAAAAAAAATTCCAGAGCCTCTCATTATAAAGTACGAAATGGCATTCGAAGGGATCACGAAAGGGATCTTGATATGAGGGGAACAGTATTGGAAAGGGGGGCATACAGGGAGCGTAATCCAGCCTCTCTTTAACTTAAAACACTTGTTATATGAACGTTATTCTAAATTTTGCATAAGGTTATGGTTGTATTTCTTATGTAGTGCTTTATTTGCATCACTTGAATCACGATTTTCATAACTTACGTTTTATAGCCTCTTTTGCCGCCCTTCTTTATGGTATCCAACTCCAGGCTGCAACTTCACATTTTCATTCAACAAAAATGTTCTAAGATCAACATAACTATACAGCAAACAATTGTGTTAAGGCCTTTCTATCTAACACTAATGACAATAAAGCGCTCAGAGCAAGATAAAAGGAGATCTAAAATATAAAAGGGTAAGAGAGGCTAAAATTGTATTTGATAATAACGGTTTTATCAGACTTCCTTTGAATAGGGATAGGAAGGCAGTAATTTTGCTGAAAAAACGAAAAAGCAAAAAAGGTTTTTTATTCAAATTACCCATTGACGTTAACTCTATCTAAATATAGACCAAACAAACCAAGTGTTTACTTTGCTTATCAACTACTTCAGACCATCAAGCTTTTAAAAATTGCTTAACTAAAAACAAAAACTGAAAAATTACAGAGTATTTATTAAAGCGTCAAGCTAGAGAATGACGACGGTGTATGCATAGCCTCGGCCAAGTAACTATAGCATTTGAAAATGAGCTTTCCCTTTCAATGTACATAAGGGGGATACTGATGCCAAAATACAGTAAATAGGGACTTACAGTTGTATATGTACGTACATGGCTTTTAAATCCCCTTTTCCAAAGCGGAATCGATCGCGTAAAAAGGCCAAGTAGATTAAAGTTAGCGAAGACTAGCTTGATACTTATCTCACTTTTAAAAACAATTATCAAATTTTGAAAAGAACACTAGAGAAATAGAAAAGCATGTCACCACCGGGGATCGAACTCGTGACCCACGCTTTCGCGGCGTGCGCTCTGCCAAAACCAAGCGGTATTCTTTTCAAAACTAACATTTCAAATCCTCTCTTCTCGATGATAATTATCAAATTGTTAAATCAGTTTTTAATCGCCTGTTCATATCCACTGTTATTGCTTAAGTATGGTTTGAATACGTCTACGCCTACAATCCATAAGATCAACGACTTCAAATGACACATAAGACCACGCTTAAATTTGTTGCTTAAGTCTTGGATTTGTTACTATAGTTCAGTGTACATGAGAAGGGTCGCTGGAACAGGTGCCATTGGGCCGACAGGAGCCATACTACTTTTCTCAAATTGATTCTTTTTAAACATAACAAGATCAAACACCTAAAAGAAAATTACTCGCAAGCTTTCTATTAACAGAAGATGCTTTACAAGCAGAAGTACGCTTTTATTGTAAGAAACAACATCCATTTATAAACTTCGATTCATTGTTTTATTTATCAATTCATGGCTAAATTTCATCAAAGCTGGCACTGATAAGTCGGGTCAACGCCATCCAGGTTTCCTTTATTGGAGGAACAGCCGCATGGCAGAAATAAATTTTTCGGTAACAGTTATTGATTAAAGGAAATGCATTGAGTAGCTCGTGAAAGAGGAATGTGCTAGTAGACACCATTATTCAAAGTTTTGTACCAAAAGCCAGAGCTTCAAATATTGGACTTCGGATGTAAAACCCCGTCTACAGGGAGCGCTTATTCATATCGAATAGTTACTTGAAACACTAATGAATGTTGCAACGAAGTGCTGATAATGTGAGGAAAAAAAACAAAGAGTTTCTGATACCCAGTCTTACTATCCATTGCCTACTCTAAAATCTAGTAAACTGCCCAATACAGATATCATATAAACAAAACCGGGGAAAATCTACAACCTGCTTTGATAAATTCACCTTTGACTTATAATCCTTAACATGTTATAAAAAGCCATATTACTTAAATTGATACTTGTTAAAAAGCACTTGCTAAGTATCACCTTCGACGAACCCTAATTTTGGCACATTTTCAATTTATAAGGTCAGAAACATTAGTTCAAAAGTAGACGAATTCCTCTCCCAATGATTAGTTTATGAAACAAATATTGTAGCAATAAAAACATATATCTAATTTTAATTTATTCGGCGAAGGCTAAACTGTGTAACGTTACCCACTTGTCTTTCTCAATTTTTACAATATCAATCTTTACTTTTATCACAGGGAACAAAGGGTGGTCAATATAATGGGTTTAGCATGTTTTAGTCAAACTTCCCCCTCCCTCTCCAAAAAATGTCCATATTTTACCACGTCCAGGTAAAGATACAAGATACATGTGCTATACCATTGCATGTCTCTTTTAAGTATAATGTGGCAATCGCCAGCAAAATAAGAGTCAGGCATCCTTTTTACTAATTTTAACACTCCTAGGGTTGTTTTCTACGGTTTCTGTTTTCCACATGGGTTTCTGTATTTGTTCTAGGCAATAACTCAGATTATTCCTGTATTGTTTTGTAGGAATTAATGCAATCGAATTATAAAAAGGTAATCACCAATCCCAGCTCAAGAATAAATACGTTTCCTCAAGAGTCTTATCCAGATTTCAACACACTGAAATCCTAATGAGATGAAAGTCTTTGAGACTCTAGTGATTTGTCGCCATTGATCTTAACTTTCCCTATCTTCAGACATCCCAGAATTTGAAAGGACACATACAATGCTGACGGATATGAATTTCATTCCTTCACAAAAAACACAAAACGTCTCGAACAATTCAATTGTAGATATCTTCCTCGATGTAATAATATCTCGGCGCTGTCAACCAATTTCCATCGATAGGGGCAGATTATCCATTACTAGTTTCTGCGCCTGCGAGATCTCTACATCTCCGTGGTAGACGACGGCCTTCCGTCACCTTGTTCCGAAATGCATTCTCTCTTCTGAACAAAATAGTACAGTACGTGACGAATTGATTTATTTCTAAAGGAGAAAATGACGGCATTTAACGTTGAATTTAAATAGACAAGGACGAAGCACCACCAGAGAAGACCATCTAAAAAGGCGCTTGTTTCCACTTTTTCATAATACCTCCAATATGACCAAACTAATCCGACTATGAAGTACGGTGTGTAGCAAACTGTAAGTGATGTCAGAATGAATACCATGGTTTTAGCCAGGGTGAGGTCCAGGTAATGAATCTTCTTCTGGCTCTCCATCTTGATGCTGTTGTTATGAGTCCTTTTACGCAGCATTTCTGCATGTCTATGCACAGATTGGAAGGTGAAGGTATAAAACAGGTATATCAGTAATACCACTGTGGTATCGATGGAGACCAAAACAACATTAAACCAGAAAAATCGATTGAAAATGCTCATAAGGACAGAGCAGGTTGTGATAATTGCGGACAATGCCACATTCATGGTGACTAGAAGGATGGCTCGCTTGTGGGTCATTATCGTAGAATAGCGATTAAGAAATCTCATGTGAAGGAAACGATCTAAGGATATAATCATGATCATAACTCCTGATATCTGAGGGAAAATGAAAGACAAAGCTTGTCCTGACAACTCAATGCTGCACTTGATCTCACTCTCCGAGACAAAAATTGTCAACATTACAGAGACAAGTGGTTGTAAAAACACTCCAACACATAAATCCGAAATGCACAGGTATAGGATAAATTGACATGCCACTTTCTTGACCTGCTTTGTTCTCCGCAATGCAAATATAAGAAACAAGTTTGATACAATATTACTACATGCTACAATTACGTTAACAGCAGTCAATGCAGCTCGGTTTGCAGCAGAAAGATTGTGTCTTCCGGGAAATACTGTCTGACACATCTCGGCCATTGTGAAAATCGATAAAAATGTAACCGAAATATACTACAGTAGATTTTCCGTTTGAGGTAATTCCCGACTGTGAGATTAACTATCGTCTCTTTTATCTCTTTTTAGGATAACTCGATCTAGAGAACGGTTCCATTTTTCTTGGCTTGAAAAAGTCTAATGAGGATTCTCTTAAAGGTATAGATACGCTGACGATCTAAAGGAATGATCCAAGATTCATTTGACCCTTGCGAGTGGAAACTAAATTTTTATCCAAGCTTTAAAGCTAATCCTCATCGTTGAGATACACCCATCTGATCCTTAAATCTCCTCATTTAAAGATCCCTGTCCCTGGCTACACATTGACGATAACTGAATTTAAGACCACGATTCTAGAATGTACAGTAACGAGATATTGCCCAACCGCAGGTGTATTGGAACTTAAAAATTTCCAAATTCATTATCAGTTATCGACAGAAAAACAGATGTCCGATAATGTAGCAATTTGTCTTACTGCACATGAAATCCACCATAAAGATGTTTGCCTAAACCGACCTTTCACAGGAATTTGTTCATTAGAATATTATAAGATATAATCCAGCATCAAAGTTCCGATGAAATTCAATCACTAAGTCTGATGGTTGAATATTGAAAAAGAAACCGGTTCCGTGTGATGAGCACGTGTATCAGTGGGCAGTTCAGTTCTTCACGACTAAGCACTTAACCAACAGTGAATCTCTGTTTCTTGCCAGGAAACCTTGATAAGAATGGAAAGAATGAAAACATTCACATCAAAATGGGGAAATACTTTGTCCTATTATAAATAAAATCACAGCGTGTCCTGATGTAGCAGTTCGTGTTACTTCCTTCTTGTACTCGATGTCTTGCTCATAAAACAAGCAAGGAAGTTTCATTCTGATTGCTAAAACAGCAGAAACGTCCTTTTTGACAGATGAAATTCAACTACTTAATGTTCATTTTCTGTCATTGTAACGAACCAACTGCTTTGACAATTGATCTTATATTGTTTGCAAAATAGTTGAAATAGAAACTCCATCTCCGTGATTGTTACAATTAAAAACGAGCTACAGGGGGGAGAAATTTGTCAATCATAACAATGGATACAATGTATTGGTTACAAAATAAAAATTTAGGCTTTCTACCGTGAATTATAAGTATGCAATTCCATCCCAACAAAAAGCAAGAAAGCATTTAGTGAGTAACTTTTATGCTCATTAGTGTGAAGTGGATACAATGGTGAGAAGATATCTCTGCTGAGACTAGTTTTGGTTGAATAAAGACATTTCACAGTATGCTGTGGGAAATAGTATCAGTAAACCAACTTATCCAATTCACTAACTCTTCGTTATCGTCACAGAGAGCTAAGTCGACTCCAACGTCCCTATTGTTATAATAAATCCAATTGAAACTATCACAAACACCCAGCTTTATCACTATGGAATGAAAAGACAGTGTAACACCTCTCGAATTAAGCTAATTCTTAGGTCATATCCAAATCTCATAATAAAATAAGACGGTGGTACAATTGTACAAGTTTGAAGGCAGACATGGCCTGTGCAATCATAACATAAACAACTTACTCTGATTTCGCTGTCGGGCAGGGAGTTATAGCTTGGCACTTAAACTTTGCTTTGAGACGTAGAAACAACTTCACATAGTAAGGAAAACACTATCGACAGGTCAGACAATAAAAACCTTTTTGATGGGCATAATATTTCCTTATGTGTAAGCTGTTATGCTTGCGGTGAGCACATTGGGTCGAGACAGGTTCAAGAAGCAAGGAGTACAAATTCTTTTATCAGATGTGGTTATTCAGACCTTGGCTTTCCTAACAAAAATAGCCTAGAAAGAACCTGAACATTTTGTGGCAAGTACATTAATACTAAAAACTGTCTCCAACTTGTCTGGTTTTATTAGAATTTTGTGGTCAAAAGGTTTGAAGTTTGCAAGGTTTGGTTTTCGTCAAGAGCAATTTATTCGAGAAAAGCTTACTTGTATTTTTGAATGTCCCATAAGAAATGACCTTGAGGTTAAAGCTACGCAAAGTAGAAAGTTAGCATTTTGACATCGTTGCGTTCAGTCAAGCAACTTTAGATTTTTTGTAATAAATTTGCTTTTCTTCATTTAGAGGTGAAACACAGAAACGAGAATTGAAACTTAAAGCAAATCCTCAATAACATTATAGAATATAACTACATCATAGGACTATAGTATAGTTCTTTTCTTGTATACAAAAAGTGGTCAAAATCTTGGTACGTATCGAGTTCCTTTCTAGGGCAAACTTAAATTATCACTTATTCTATACAAAATTTGCATTTTTCGTCTCGAAACTCTATGTGGTACTGCTGTCAAGCGTAATTTTATTTACGTGAATACTCTTTCTCTCTATGAGCCCTGTACAGGGTTGACTCAATCTTTAGAAAGTGTAATTACTTACATTGAGGCATTCTTTAGATATTCTGAAAAGTTACATTTGTTAAAACTTTCTAATAAAGCAGAGTATGCATGTAAGTCATATATAACCCTTACATTAACACTTTAGAATGAATTCTCGCTACATAATAAGGCTGTGGATATATGAGTTAATTTATGCATCTTTTGCTCTATAGATATTCAAGTAAGTATTTCTGATCCTAAGACATGAATCTAATGGGCTTCTTTAGCATATCACACGAATACCGGTCGGAGCACAAGAGCCGCCGTGGTCTAGTGGATAGTTTACTTGCCTTCTATACTAGAGGGACGGGTTCGATTCTCAGAAGGGCCATTGGCGATGACAGGAAGGGCATCTGCTCTGAAAATGTTCTAAGCTCCATCATAAATCCCATGTATGTGGGCACCACCCTAGCCCCTGTAAATAAAGGATGTGGCGTAAAACCGCTTCGCGGGTACATTAAGGCAACTCTTGTAATCCACTGCTATTTCTAAAGGATTGAGACTTGCCTTTTGGCAAGGAATGGATGTAGTATCTGTTCTCATTGATGACAGATGCTTTCCATAATCCGCGAGAGGCGGT
>JAAAKM020001351.1:0-14778 GCA_010016025.2 Alatinidae sp. Z8VKAUB7J3 | reverse complement strand
GGGTTGTGCTGCCAACATACGCATGCGTGCCAAATGACCAATAATTTGTACATGTTGTCGACGCTCCTTCAACAGAAACAAATGACATAATATGAAGCATACTTGACAGCCAGCCGTCGGAAACAAGTAATGTTAGGGCATGGAACCTGGTATTTCATAGATACATATTCCTTTGTGTTTTCATTGCCTAAGCTGCATCTAGCAGAGAGGAAACAATTTTCAATGAATTGTAGGATTATGTTAAAAATTGCGAGAGTGAAATGTAATTTTGAAAATTTATAAAAATGTCTAGGATGTCATCTAGTAACATCGACACAAAATTATCTGTGTAATACGATATATCGTTTATAAAGGAGGGTCGTTGCAGGTGGATAAACGATAAGTGATGTTATGAAGCCCTGCCAATGTTTAACCTAAGTATACAACGTTGAATTATAAATAAAAATTCATTTGAAATGACTTAAAAGTTACTTTTAAAATTATCTTTTATCATAATTCATTGGTCTTACCTAATAAAACAAAAAGGAGGCATATTTCGTCTTATTGTTTCAGTCAATTCAGGTTCTCACAAGACGAGTTTGCAAAGTAGTTGTTCAAAATTTTAAAACACAGACTTTATGTGGGTGACTGATGACATGGAATGAAAAGCTAGTTTAAACGTAGAACCACGAGGAATCGAACCCCGTACCTCCTTGTTGCAACGCTAATGTACTAGCAATTACGATTGAGGCAGAGAAATGTCAGATGTCATTTGACATCACTACACACTAAATCACATTTTGGAAACTGCATACAAGGTTCTTTGCATTTTTTAAAACAGCAGAAAGAATCTCAATATTTATTGACCTAGAACAATTGTTTTTATGTTCATGTGATAAGTATATCCTTTTTACAGACATAACAGAAGCGTTCGCTGATAATAGACATATTCGTCTCTTATTATTGCACTACTATAGTCGCATATCGCAGCTGTACGTTACCGGTGAAAATAGTTTGACTTGATAATCGAGTTATTAACGATACTCTAGTGCAAATTGTAAGGCCTTAACTGGCTAATGGTAGGCTACAAAATAAAGTCAGCAGACGTTGTAAGAAAGCGTTTGTAATTAGTAACAAAATCCATAACATAAAATGATAAATTTACGCCTCATCAGTAATCTAACCCCTGTCATCGGCCCTCTTCCATCGCCCACCATTTTGAATATTCTTAACGTCAAAGGGGCGGTAAAGTCCCCCTGAAATTACTACTCTAGTGTCAGTTACGAATGGATGTTTGCAGAAAAGTATGTAAGTACGATGTAGTACGTGACTTCATCAAATCACATAAACAACATTGCTGTTTAATTACTTGTGTCAATTTGCAATAATTATAATTAAATGATTCGTGGCGTTAACATGAAAGACAGAAGACTGGAGTACCCGAGATGGAGAAAAGAATTTTGGAAAGAAGTGGGAAAATTTTTTATTTTTTTCAGTAGATCCGCATTCACTTCAAAATTCAAAGATTGTTAATATAACAAAATATCGAGATAATTCTTGGTTGTGCAAAATGTCTCTTTGTTGAGGAAATTGCACATTCACGGCCATGCTCATGCAATACACAAAGGTGACTCACAGTTCAAAGTAAATTCACAACAACTCAGAACAAGTTTTTACTGCTTCAAAGGAAGTGATATAGAAGGAGTTAAAACTTGATCGACTAAAATAAAATGCAATTGGATTCAAATAAATGAAATAAAGCTTGGAAGAGAGCGAGCCTGTGCTTGAAGACAACTCCTCTGCGTTCGTTTAAAAACCAAACATGTTCCTGCAAAGAGAATTCGTTCGGTGCCTTTAGTATATTAGAAAAATCACATTGTCTAAACTCTCGAGGTTGCATTCATCAAAGCAAAAAAACTGGTGCTCTTTTGAGAAAGAGAAGTTATTTATAGCGTCTTTCAATAACACCAGCGACAAAAAAAGTGTCACTCAGGCACGTATTATTTTCACAGTGTTTCAATCTTCTCCTGTAGAGGAACTGAATCCGTTACTTAAGTCAATCTTTAAATTTTGGACCGAAAACGAACTTTTTAATAACTCAAATTCAAATATGTCAAAGTCACTTTATATTTTTGAAGTTGAGGGGGTGGAGTTGATTAACTTAAAAGTATCAATTCATAATTTTCAAGCTAGACAACGAAAATAGAATGAATGAAAATAGAAATAAGATGAATTTATAGGAAACGAGAAGATCCTAGAAAACAACGTTCAAAGAGCGACAAGTTTTCTGTCACTCGTGTTATTGAAAAATTGTAAACAAATTCTTTTTCTCGAGAGAGTACCGGCTTCTTCGTTTGATAAATGCGGCTTCAAAAGCGGCAAGATGAAAAGGAGATTTGGCTTTCGCTAATACCCTAAACGAATCCTCTTGATAGTCGTCAGCACATGATGGGCTTTCAATCAATTGCTGTCCTATTGCCGAGTCAGTTCTGGGATCTGTTGACTTGACTTTGTTTACGCGATAGGGTTACGCGATCGCGTTATTGTCTAGGATCTTCTCGTTTCCTATAAATCCGTCGTAACACCTTTCCCATTTCACTCCAAAATAGAAGACGTAAAAATACTAATTTAGGACGGAAAGAACTCAATATCTTGGTGTTAAGGTCAGTCACCTAAAAATAGAACAATAATCTTGGTTTGAAAGAAGACGTCAAAGCATAAACATAAGCGTGCTTTCATTTACACTCCATTTTCAAAATATCGTACATAAGCCAATGCTGATTTTTCACGATTTTAAACGCGTAGAAATAAATTCTTTGACACTTCTTCTATGACCAACAATACAAGTATTTCCTTTTTGAAACCCTGAGGTGGCAAGATATACCAGCAAACACGTACCATCTCTTGGAAGCGATACTTACTCAATTGTAAACATATCTAAATATATCAAGGTTATGTTTGGTTTATTATTTATCCTCTTCATTACCGAACGTGACAAGGATAATACGAGTTTCGTCTTTTCTCGAATCGTTCTCATCAATATAAGGACTGGAGCTTGGACTGCATTACGCACAGAAGCTGCAACTGATTTAGATCGGCGACTTTGCCAGGCAAGGTTTTAAAATAATACTAGGCATTTTAAAGAGATAAAACAAATAAGATAGTCTACTGATTGGAGGCAGTGAGGTAAGAATGAGAGGAGACAATCTTGGCCGCAATAGGACAGTTTTATTTCCAATCATAACTATAAGAAATGCGTAATTTCACTTGTTGTTTTGGGACACTGCAAGCCCAGTAGAGAAGTTCTTCATCGGGATTCAAACCCTGGACCTGCCCTAAAATTTATGTTACCTTTATAACTAAGTAATGCTTACATTTTTGTTATTTGTAATACAAAATTTATGTCAAAGATGTTTACTGGAAGGGGTGTGTTTGTTGTATTAGATGCACCCTTTAAGATACAAGGATGTCCCTTGTAACATATTTGTCAAATGTGTGACATGTCTCCCTCGTATCATCTGATTGAGACTCTACCTCGTTACCCTGTCCCATCGAGGTTTATTTGACCCCTGACAATGATTAAATTCTGACAACCGATCCTGTTATTGGCTCCTCACTGGAGCTCTGACTGTCCTTTGAGTCTCCGGTACATCATCTTTTGCTCGACAAAGAAATAAAAAGATAAAAAAACTTTGATGATCTGTTTCAAACTGATGTCTTCTAGTGAAATAGAAGAATCAAAAGCTCTTTCCAATGCTATAATACGAAAGAACTCTTCGCGCTGGCTTCTGTAATCGCAATACCATCTCTCTTGTTGAGAAGGCAATTGTACACTACTAAGGAAAGGAAAGAGTGAGTGTAAAATTTACGTCATGTAGTACAACTGTGGAGCAGCCAGGTGTCTAAGCCCTGTCTCCTACCACTTTCAAATCAAAATGGCGACATAAAAGACACAAGAAGAATACAACAGTACAGTAGCAAAAAGGTGGCCAATGAAGAAAACACGATGAAAAACGCAATTGTAGATAAATTGGTAATCTAAAAGATCTGGAAATCACACTGGTTTCCTATCAATCTATCCATTCTTTTCTTGTATACCTCTTATTCGTTTCAAAGTTTCTTTACAAAATTTCCTTTTTTAACCCACAGCTTTTGTACCTTTACAAGAAAGTAACATTTACAGCTTGACATGACTTTGTGCTATCAACTTATTTTCTGCCACGTCTATCCAACAATATAATAAAGACGTAGATGCACTGCAGTCATATACCCACTTATTTTACAAGCAAATAATTACACGGGTAGCTTTTAATTACAAGTAAAGCATAATTCAGTTGTGAAAAGTATCAACAAAAGGACGCTTCAATCAAAGATAAATAATATTGTATACAAAACAATTAAAAGAGATTCAAAACTGAGTTTCTGAAAATGTTAAGGCACCTATCCTACTACATGTCCCCTTTGCATAAATGTCATAAAATCAATTACCATCTGGAAACCGTTTAAAGTTATACATTGTTATAGAGTTAAGTTAACTAAAGAGAGATTCATTTACAAAAAGAGATGAGGTTGCGTTTCACCCAAAACAATTATGTATTATACTTACAGATTTCCTGATTTACTAGAGTTTTATAAAGCGATAAAACTGTAAAAGAAACATGTGTATAGTTATGCTTTTTGATAATTTTCATCCGGCAAAACGTAACTGCACATGCTACACTTTTTACAGGAATATTTAAGGAGCCAAAAACTATAATGGTCAAGATATGACCCGAGTGGTAAGGGTACGCAGGGGCATAAAGGGTACCGTCTAACGATTGACAAGTTAATCGAGGTGGCCACAAGTTAGTCAATAGATAGTCAATAGATAGTAAAGTCTAGGTAAAGGCTAAATGTCAGCAAGGAAACTATTATATGGACAACGTTTTATCTCATTCAGTGACTTTTCAGATCTCATCTACATTGAAATTATTACGGTAGAGTGTACAGTCAAAGTGCACAGTACACCTGACGAAGTCTGGAATCAGACCAAACGTTGTCAAGACCATAGTTTCCTTATTCATGAATCGGTTGTCACTTGTCGGTTTTATATTCACAATAATGTTTACATAGTCACAAGGGTAAAATTTGGTCAAATAGTAGCCGAAAGCTGATTAAACCTACCATGCCTACAATGTTGGACAAACCTGATGAGAATGTTTGAGTAAAATTGGAGTCAAAGAGTGAAAATACATCACAACGGTTGCCACGAAACAGGCACTTTCACTGCTGTAATTTCGTTGCGCCTGCCCCTTTCCTTGGGTTATTATGGGGCTATAGAACATATCTCTCTGAAAAGACTGTTTTGAAAATGACCGGATGGGTACTGCTGGTCTCCGCTGCTTATCAGGGAGACTGGTATGACACACCGGAGGGGTACTGCTGGACAGATCCAAATTTCTCGACCAGTTTCGTCCAAGATTGTAGGTTTCTTTATGGATGGGAATATGTAATAAACTACTTGCTAGGGTCGAAATATTAAAGCCAAAACACAAGCAAGAAGCTCCATAACTGAAGCGACCTTTGTTCACTGTAACACAGAAGCCTTGATATAAATGATAATAACAAAATGTCCCTGGATGAGATTCTTAGTCGGGATGGATTGTATTAGGTCAGCAAGATCTTATGAAGATCTTATGTACCTCACCTTTGTAAAATCTGTTGCATTTTCTGTCGTGCATCCGCCCTTTTTAATTCCTACAAGGGAAGACTTAACACCTTCTGGAGAGTAAATTTAAAATGATTACACACTAATTTTTGATGTGGAAAGATGATGGTATTTGGTATGAAAATAATAAATGAAAACGTTTTACATGTAAATAAGACGTGTATGAAGAAAATACTATCATGGATATAGAGATATTCTTATAAGTATGTACATTTCATTACTAAAACTACTAGGTGAACTAGGCCTTTTAAGAACATTGGAATGTTACAGAACCCCTTGTATTAATGTTGTCAATGTGCTCTTGGGTTGAGCTTTTAAAACAGGCATTTAAGAATTTGCAGCATCCATAAACTGTCATAACTCATAGATGCATAAGAGATCTATGTGACTTTAATCGTCGTAAATTTTACTTGAAATTAAATAGATAATATTTTGTGGTGTGGTACAGCTGGACACAGTGTTTGATTGAAATAAATGGTTTGGTATTCACTAACATTAAAACACTGCACAGTAAAAAGTTTCAATTTCTCTGTACCGCAGATTCCAAGCGTGTTAAACATAATATCTAAGATCAAAATTATTTGCTTCTGTACTACAGATCATCTATTTACAAATAGGAATAATAGATCTTGTTGTTACGACAAACGTTTTCACATATGATTGTCTGAAATTGATATTTAGAAGCAAGGTTCCTAGCAATTTCAGTGATCAAGATCTGGTGAGAGTTCTGGACTAGGAATCAAATTCCTTATAAGTCAAGGTTTCCAGGTCATTGGGAATCTTGTAGCAGTTAAATGTACAGAATCATTTTAGGAGTCAAAGGAGACTTTGAAGTTAAGTTAAAAAATTGTTAACACTATCTCAGGGTACAGATTACTATGTTGCTTTGAATGCATCGAATTTTAAAACTCGGACCTTCAGCTATCTTGGAGAAATTTTAGATTAACCTTTTTTATACACCCTGTGTTTTGAGTTCATGAGCTTACTTTTAAGTAAATGGAGTAGTGTATTCGAAAACTGCACGAAATTGCGGAATCACTCAGGGTTGCAAATATCTGATTAGCTTATACAAAGACTCGTTTGAGTATACTGTTTTGTTCATTCCATTTTGATTATTTCTGAGGTCTGTGCTCTAAGAGGTGTTAGATGAACAATACTATTTCGTTATTGTGTACTTTTGATTTTAGTCGCCATCAAAGTTTTGTTATTCCTGTGCTCAGCTGAAATTTCAGTAAAACCAAATTTGTGAAAAGGGCCATTTTTTAAGATACGAAGAGTAGGGTTATGAAAATAATAGGACTGCTTTCAATGATCAGCCCAAATATCTTTCATTGCATGTGACTTGTATAACTACTATTAATAGCTGACGTACATACAGATAACATGTTTATGTGATCAGTCACCACCCTCCCCGTCCGATACCATCACGCGTCGCCGTAGGTATTTTAAAGGATTCTGAATTATGTTATCTAACTTTAAAACTATAGAGTGGAGATTGTCTGCTGTTTGATCTTCAAACAAATTTGAACATGGGAAGAAAAAATCACGGCATTCTCCTCTCCATAAGCATCGACGAAGAGCTAACATAAGATCTAGAAAGCGTTGTCCAATCTTTTCATCTGTCCAATCTGAAAAAGAAGGAAACTTAATACATGCCCAGAATAAGACCATGGCAAGATGAAGTGGTAAAACAAGCTTTGGACGTGATAATTCTGTTTCTCTAAGGGTCTGGAAGGCAAGTAGCACACGTAGTTTATTGCCGGAAGGGTCCGTTAATTTGAGCAACGTGCGTCTTGCTTTAAGTGTTGAAACTGTCCAAGAGTGCAGATCTTTGTCTCCCAGCTTTGCTAAAAGATGAACCCCCTCCTTATCAATCGTCTTCTTTACCGAAGAAGTTGGCCACTCGCGACTCCTTTTAATATTTGTGCCATCAGGAAATGTCCTCATATCCAAAGCGAGGACCAAAGTCACTTCATATGGTGATACCTCCTCAGGAAACTTTAAGTTTAATTGAACAACTTTCTCTGTGATCATTGAAAACAAAATCTCAGCTCCATGTGGAAGGTCCATGCTGTTCTTTCGTCGCGAGCGCCCAGAGTAAATATTCCTTTCTTTAAGGGATGATTTTAACACGTGCGCAAAAACTATCATCATTTTGCATGGAGAAAGGCGCTTCTGTCTTGTGACTGGATCTTCAACGAAGAAATGTTCAATTTCTTTCCCTGCAACCTGCACATACATGTCGGCTAACATAGTTTCCGTCTCGAAGAACTTTACCTCGAAATTTTCCTGTGTAAGCTGGAGCGGGCAAACATAGATCTCTATGGACCTCAACCCTTTAGTTTCGAAGTGAACATTATCATCCAGTCGTTCGAACTGGAATGGGAAGAGAGTCTGTGGTAGATCCTCGAATATAATATTTATTACATCACAGATTTTCCTCACCACGTTATGAAAGGCAAGATTTCTCTTCTGTCCATCCCCGTCAGCTAGTTTGATAACTGCTTCTCCCACTCTATCCAGTTGTTCCTCGCTGTAATTTTCTTGCGTATTTGAGCGTGTACTGAGTGGAGCATCATGATTATCTGCTGTTGATATCAACCCTAAATTGTCGTATATCTTTCCTGTTATACTTTGTGACAAATAAGAGGCATCCTCCATATTACCTTTTTCTTCAATGATGTCATCACAGTTTGGTTTTGAAGATTCAATAAAGCTCACTCTAGAAAGCTTGTGATTGATAATGTCATCACGTCTTGTTCCACTTGCAGAAACTACCGAGGAAATTGAGGATTCTCGTGTGAGTCCTCTGTTAGAAAAGGAGTTTGTATTTAGATGGTTTAAAGACGCTGACCTTTTCTCCAAGGCATCCGAAACGAAAGATTCACTATCCTCTCTCACATATACTCTTCTATTGTCTGGTACGTGTTTCTTTCGATAGTTATCACTCCCGTCACTTTCACGACCGTTGAAAGTCTCTAAAGAAGGCGGTTTGAGTGTTTTAGGAGTAGGAATTGCGTAGTCAGAGCCTCCCAATGCGCTTCGTAACAACGATGGCGAAAATGCATCATTTCTCGGCGTAACAGAGAAGCTAGAATGACGCGATGTTGATGATGTTCTCCGAGAGGAATTTCCAACGCCATTGCTGATGTCGGAATACTCTTTCTGAAGTCGGGAGTCTAGACTTTTTAAGCTACGAAGAACATCCTTGTTGGCTGAATACACACCAAATGCAGGCTTTACAGTCTGAATAGGAGCTCCATTCCGAAATATTATCCCTTTTAAGTTACTCTTGGCATTAAAGGACCACAAACTAAGAGTAAAAGCTCCCGTTTGCTTGTTTTGTTTAACAGAATCACCAACGGAAATTGACCCACTCCACGACTCGTTTAAGGAAACGCTTGTAGTTTCTCCATTTCTTTCAAACTGTTGAGTATAACGCTGCGAACTTTGCCTCGAGTGTCGAGACATTTCAGCTTTAACATACTCTCGCTAACAAAGATCGAGTCATACTATATGTAATTGCAAATTAAAAGGCTGTAAATTCCTAATCCTTGGTTTCGAAAAGTAAATTTGCTTGAGTTTCTGATGCTAGGCGACCCAACAGGTATCCATTTAAAGTTCAAAACAAAACACTGAATTGACGATGTGTTTACAAATTCTAAATGACTAGTCTCAGGTATTCCATGTTTTGATGCAAACTTCAAGCTCGTCAGCCCATGTTTTTCAAGGCTGAATTCCTTGATTACTAACAATATTATGATGTCGTGGCGAGTATGTGCTCGTAGAACTCCATTGCAATGTAAACTTGTTTGATTGACCCAACAGCTGTAGATGTTTATGGCAATTCCTGCTATCTTAATTATCTACTTAATAGAACATCGTCTTGTTTGCTGCCAAAATTGACTACACAGGCAATTCGTATTGTTAAATACCTTTTTCGATGCCTTGTTAAGTTCTAACATTAACTAATCACAACTGGACAAAACCAGCTTGTGAGCAACAAAATTTTCAAACCGCATATAAAATCGTTGTATGAAAATGTACTATTGGCAAACATGGTCCGATTTAAATCTTTAAAGTGTCTTCCAAATGTTTTTCTTTAGGCTAGCGTTTCTTTTTCCAAGTTCGCCTTTTTACCAACGAAGAGATCTTCTCCGTCCTGTTCCATGTCTTCGTTGGTTGCCTTGGTGATTCGAGTCGATTGTAGTTAATTGGATTCCGACTGACGCAACATGTTCTGTTGGAAAGGAATCTTAAATTATGACCAGTTCTCAATAGAGCATCGACTTCATTATTGTTAATAATTAAACACGAGTTTAGAGAGCAATTGGATGAAGTTGACTTAAAACGAGCCTTCATGTAATGGAAAAGCGACTTCATGTAAGGAAGGCCGTCATTAGACGTCAGCTGGAAGCAACTTAACATCCATCAAGTCAATGTCCAGAAAAGTTCTGTTTTGATGTTTTGACACTGTAGGTTAGAGGGAGACACAATGGTTTAGCTGTTTTCTTGTCTTAATCGAGCACGTCAGATAAATAATTTCAGCTTACTTCAAAATATGAAAGATTAACGGTTAGAATATTTTGAATCAGAACCGATTTACAACTTTCAAAAAATGATAGATACCGTAGTGTGTAGACATGTGACCTTTAATTAATAAACATTTCTTCTGATTAATGGTTGATGTTGTTAAATTCATTCATTTGGTAGGTTCATTATCATCCTAGTTTTACGTCTTATGTATTTCAGCGTAAGGTATGAATCGACTTAGTACGGTCACGATTTTGCTTTGTTCAACGTAATAGCCTCGCTTTCACGTCAATCTTGTGCAATTATAAATTTATGAATAAGTAGATTTGCCATGCAAACTACATGTATAGTAAACTTGATTTTTCTGCTGTCCTTAACTCTGATCAGTTTGTATTTGTGTATAATTTCCTTTTAGTTTGTATTTAGGTCGTGTATTCTGTAAAATTTGTTAATTTCATTTGAGATAATGTTCGCCAAATCTAATCCGTAATTCTTTTAAGGGCTAAGTTGTAAATATATCTCTATATAAAGTTTTGAACAAGTCTCAACAATTTCCATTCGAGTCACTATGTCGTCACATTATCCTCTCGGAAAATCTGATGAAATTTGCGTTAAAGAAGAAAAAACTAGAGCGAACATTGTGGAGGTAATGATGCTTATACTACACAAGAGAAGAGCGCTTTATTACTGGAAGGTCATGGTTGGAGCTCCAGATTGAACATTGCAAAATTATTATCAGTTATTCAAAACATAAGAGGACTCTGTGACGTCTTTAGCCTTTGAAGCCTCAATACAGAAACGAGGATAAATTAGGAAAACCACTCTATGTTTGCTGCACCTTTCTTTTCTTTTTATGGTTATCCGAATTTAATATGCTGGGGGACTAACGACCGTTACTCCCGTTAATGTTATTGAAATCAGATCAGGAAGAGTTAATAATAAAATTCTTTCTCCAATATACGAGGAACGCGTATTGTCGACTGATTTTGAAGCAGTATCGATACGTGTAAAAGTTATTACTCAAACTACCTAACCTACCTACTGGTAAGGGAGTGGTGACCATCTTGTATAGGGCGGGTTGATTAGAAACCCTTTTTATACTTTTTAAAAATATAAAATTGAATCCTCGGAGGAACCGGTCCGTTAAAAGTTACCCGAGGCGCTATTCCCCAGGGATAACAAAGTGTCTTTTCAGAATTGACATCCCAAATCCTCTATCTTCTCTGATACTTTGCAACTTTCAATGAGCTTTTTGCAGCATGACGGGCCGGATGACAGTACTTCCTTGGTCAGGTCATGTGGCGCATGGTATTCATTTGCGTGGAGCTGAATGTCGATATCCACCAGTGGACTACTGGGAGCTAATGTGGAGACCAGAGAAATGCAGTCCCTTTAACAATAGACTTCGCCTACCTCACTTGGTCGAGAACACGCCAGAGTAACGTGGATAACGGATTCTAGCTCCTGTGTTGAAATATTTTCTGTTTCTCTACTGTCTTTGCAGAATAACAAAAATTTGTTGATGGTATTGTTGTTACTCTTGATGTCACAACCGGTAATGAGACGTTCCTCTGTACTTTATTATCGTACGCAAAGCATCTTTTAAGTTTATATATATACTTTTTGACCATTGAGGCCTGGAAGTGGTTGGGCTGAGATATAACAGAGGTCTTCACAAGAATATTTTTTGTAACCTGATGACGTCTTCTATTTCCTAAAAGATTTAACTAACCCTATTTTGTCAGTAAGTCACGAGCCACTTCAAGATTTAACTAACCCTATATTGTAAGTAAGTCATGAGCAACTTCAGCATCGTGAGCCACTACTTGAGTCTTCGAAATTGGCTACTTATTAAGTACATGAAATGTTTGACTTTGTCGTTATATTTTGTTAAGTTGCATGAATATATCAACACGCTCCTACATTTTTCAATGTGTTCCATCTTGACATAGCATATGCTTCACTCTCGCTGAGAATTTTCGTTTCTAGAAGTAACGTGGTTTCTTACCTGTTTCCTTTGCCTTTCAATGGTTACCATAAATAATGCAAGTAAACTCACTAGATGACAAGGAGCAAAAGTGTCCGCAGACGTTTCAGCTTGTGGACATTCAACTTACTTGTGGCAATTTAAGAGCCTCTGAACATGACATGAGAGTTGTCAAGAAGCATGTTGGAAAAGGAGGTAAGATAAATTATACGATCCTGAGATCCTCCAAAGATATATATTTGTGCTGAATGTAGGGGAAGGTACTAGGGGTGAGGTGACATGCTGTAAGTAGAGGATAATGTATATGATAGAAAGTTCTCAGTGTCGAAATCGTCCCACCATGACGAATCAAACCCCAACATTCTTGATGAGGACGCACATACACCATCAAAAAGTTAGAAATTTAGAATGTTACGGTGTTTTCTCCTGCCATAAACCTCCCTTTCTGTCAGGTGTAAAGATTAAGCTGGGTTGCGGCAGTTTGTCACCTTACCCAACTCCAATGTTAATTGGGTTGCTGTAGTCTTGAGTTCGAGAAAGAATGAGAAAACCGCTGAACTATAGCATGTGAATTATGCTAAGCAGAGTATCCTTGTTTCAAATCACTGTAATGACTTGACTTGACATAGCTGCGTTATCTCTGTGAGATCCTTGCACATTTCTGCTACGCAAAGCTCTTCTATCGCCTCCGGTTTTGAGAAAGTCTCTTCAACGTTGGGATTGGAATTTGAGTATCTTCTTTGACCAGGTCAGTTCATCGTTTTGGAGGTCAGTATATCGTTTTGGTGGAAATTTATCTTTAAATGATCTGTACACATATCTTTGCTCTTTCCTTTGAGCTACATGCCCATACCAATTTACTGTAGTTTGCTACTCCTAACAATACCCAAAATGTCTGTTTTATTTCTAGGGCTTTTCTCAGGTAATCAATTCTTGTTCTGTTTGTTAAGGTTTCACCTTCCATGGACCACAGGCAGTTGTTTTCAGACACAGCAAGACTGTGTGCTTCCTCCTTTTTAGGGCCCAGGTTATACATAAATTGAAACAGTCAGCGCATAGTATAGCCTAATCTTAAGAGCATGTGTGAGTTCTTTACAGCTTCAATTATTTTTTTTAGTCCTATAAAGGCAGTAAAAGCCAAGGCAATGTACCTGTTAACATCGTCAGAGATCTGTGCAACAACAGAACCTAGGAATATGAATTTTTTTTAACGTTTTCCACTAGGCTGCCGTCAATAATGATACTGTCATCTCAGTCAGAACTTCGCATTTTTCAGAGTTTTAAATCTCCATTTTTGCTGGCAGCTTCAGGCCCCTTAGTTGAAAGCTTCAACTTATCAAAGATTTGTGAAATTAGTGTCGTGTCGTCTGCAAATCTTATGTTCCGAGGATAGACTCTGGTTTGGACTTAGATATTGCTGAAGGCTTGGTAAATCATCCATGACAAACTCAAAGAAAATATTGAATAGTGTGGGGGATAGTATATATCTTTGACGAACACCTACTTCAACTCGAAACCATTCTGTGAGATTACTGTTTATAAGGATATTTATTATACATTTGCTCTGACAACATTACAACTTTTGGGCTGACACCAATTACTTTCAATATTTTCCATAATACCTTTCTCCATGCAATATCAATAGCAGATTTGAAATCGGGAAAGTGAAAAATGAATGGAACCTTTTTTCCTTAGCTTTCTCTATAATCTGCCTCACAATAAAAATGGCATTCACAGTA
Source organism: Alatinidae sp. Z8VKAUB7J3 (assembly GCA_010016025.2). Taxonomy (NCBI): domain Eukaryota; kingdom Metazoa; phylum Cnidaria; class Cubozoa; order Carybdeida; family Alatinidae; species Alatinidae sp. Z8VKAUB7J3. The sequence goes on along the minus strand of JAAAKM020001351.1, from coordinate 833 downwards.
CCACGCCAAGATATGAAACCATACTGTGACTCGTTTAATTTGTCGTTTATTCTGTCTCTCATTCTGCTTAGAAGGATTCGGAGGAACACTTTCTTTGGTACTGAGAGCAATGCAATGGCTCTATAGTTTTCTCTAATCAATTTATCACCTTTTTCGTAAATCGGTGTCACTGCCATTTTTTAGAAGTCTTAGAGTGTCTTTCCTTGATGCCAGGCTGCTTTAAAAATCTTAATAAAGATGTTTATTATCTTTTCTTCACTTAGTCTTAAGACTTCACATGTAACAAGTTCGGCTTCAAGTGCCTTTCATGTTTCTTTTTTTTTCATGGCATCTACTATCTCTTCCTTTGGTATGTCAGCTCCATCTGCATCGGGTGTTGGACCCTCTGGGGAAAACTGTAGTGTAGTATCATTGGGGAAGGACTTGTTTACATGTTTTGCGACATGTCCCTTCCCTAGTGACAGAGCTTTTCTAAAGTCAGTATGCTTTTCTCTATTTCTGTCTTTTATCACTGAAAAAAACATTTTCCCCTTTAAAGTACTTTACAGTTTTAACCATATTATGAATGTCATCTTACCGGATTCATCTTCCATTTTTACTTATCTGCTGCTGAAGGCTATCCATTTTTAGTGTGGAAAACATGTCTGTGAGAAGCATGTGAAAATGAAGAAAGGCCAGGAAATAATTTCTCAATGCCCTACATCGCAGAAAATAAGAGATGACTACAGGGAGCTCAATAGGTGAGTCCGAAAGTAAAGTTTCAAAAAACTCATTACCTGTAGGACTAAGAGGAACCTGCTTTCTATCCTTTTGAATTACAATTTACATACGAA
>JAAAKM020001348.1:0-14782 GCA_010016025.2 Alatinidae sp. Z8VKAUB7J3 | reverse complement strand
TTTCCTATGAAAGAATGAACTTCAATGGTGCTCATGATAAAAGGACTCTTCAATAAAATTCTCTTCTGTTATCTGAAGCCGTTTAATATTAACACCCAGGCTTCCATGAAAGAGCTAGCCAGACCGGCATACGCTCTCTAGGAAACCTAATCATATATAAACGTATTTCTATATGCAAACACTGCATGCATTTATCCCGTACAGTCAGATAGATAAATGACAAAAACAACCAACCTATGTAAATAGAACTATTATGCATTGCTTTTAAGAATATTCACTCCATACAAACATTACTGAAATGTTACATAAGCTGTATTGTACTTACAACACTGAATATTAGTATGAAGTACTAAAATGTAATATTTATCATTTACAGACTTAATATCTGTACGTTTATATATGGTTGAAATAAAATAAAACTTCTAACAACTTTCCCTCTCCTAAGGGTTGATCCCAAACTCCATTTCAATTTCTTGATTGATCGGGCTGACAGTGTCTATTGGACTCTCAATTTCATCCTGCATGTAGACATCCTGAACGTCGACATTCAATAATCTAACTGTGACGACCATGTCATGGCCTTGTTTAAAGTCTATCCATCACATTGCTAGGTTTTCATGCCTTTTTATGAAAAGTTGTTTTTTTGTGCCGCTGCTATTCTTCGTACATCCTTTCTACTCCTTCGGTAGAATATCATTCTGTTCAAGAAACACATAAATAGACTCTTTTCAAATTCCAAATTTCAAATTCCCCTTTGCAGGGTCTTAATGACAAAGAACAGTTCTACCTGTTGTTTTCCATTTAGGTTTCTCCGTTGCTTCGCTTATCATCGAATTCATTTGAGTTGCAAATCTTTAATAAAGTTCTGTTAGCTTCTTTCGCCAGAATCCCTGAATCCAATCGGGCCCAATTGGCTTTCCAATTGGAGATTTTTCTGGCTTGTTTGCGTAGGCCTACCATCTTCGGTGTTACCTTGACGTCTCTTTGATTGACATAAGGTCTGGTTTTTCTTAAATCTTTTAACATTTAGCTTCTTTATTATGTTGGACCTCATTCTCCCAGATGTTCGACCAAAGCATTTTATCGTCAGCATTAGGTGTAGTCATCTTTATTTGTCTTTTGTTATCGAAATTATGATACACTCTTTTTTTGTCATACTGGAACATCCTGTTTATTTTTCTTGCAACACAATGACAACAATTTAACATTATGTCGTCACGTTTAACACTGCAGTTTTATAAACCACCATAGCACTATCAAGTTGGGAGTCTTGACTTCTTAACGCAACATCTATTAAAGCTTTTATTAGTTCCTTATAATTCCAGTAATATACATATCATATTATCAATACCTTCTGTTTCCGTAGAGCTTGACAAGGAGGTCATCAAGTCCGTGCCGGCAGACAAGGTATGACTTCGGCTTTTGTCCATATGCTCAATAGAGGAACGTTTTGAGTGAAGAATCAACGTCAATTACTTTTTCGACTCAAAACTGTAAGGCTTGTACGCGACGAGGGAATAAAAAATTAATTTGGTGGGTATGCCGACCCAAAACGCCAGGAATGCGAAACTCAAGAAATCGGTTTACTCTGTTATTAGACTGACACCTGAGGATTGTAGTCAAGTGTGATTGTACGCGATTGTTTTAATAAGGCTATTCTACAAGATAAGCACAAAGCAACTCGGGTAATACAGAACCACTTGTAAATGTGGCATTTGGTAGAAAATGTGCTTCCTCGAGCTTCCTAAAGCGGAAATTAAGCTACTGGAGTCACTTTGAATTTTCTCTTGCGAAACTGGTAGTAGAGACCGGACGTCAGGCAATTATAAAAAACCTATAGCTAGGGCATCGCTCTAGGCGTTCAAGGATGACACTGGATCCTAATAACTAGCAGACTAGAAAAAAAGCCAACAATGTGGCAATTGCTAATGGAAAGCAGCAAAAGTTAAGATATAAGAACAGAGGATACAATATCATAACACTAAAAGAAAACTAAGCCGCAAGCTTGGAAAAAGGATGCAGTTCAGAATTGGGTGATAGGCACCAAGGGAATGCAATGCAAGAACATGTCTAGAGATGATTGAAGATAGATGATACATTTGACTGGCTTTCTAAAGTATAAGTGTTTGTTTTGCCTTGTTTTTATATAAGCAACTCGATTTTCAGGTCGGGGTCAAGGTAGTTAAGGATATGATACACTTTCGTTGCTTAACAGCTTGCTAAGGTTATTTTTTTGTGTGATACCGAATTTATAAATATATACAATATCTAGTTTTTCTTCTGTCTACTTAAAGTGAGTTATTATTATTCTGTTTTTTTTTTAAGAAAATTTGTAATTTTGTTCTGTGAAAAACAGTTGCTACCTAACTATCAAAGCTGAGGGTTGCTAAGTGAGTTGCTTCATTTGTTTTGGCTAATTTGAGGGCGTAAGCCTTAGCAACTGGGTTACTTATATAAAAAAATTGTATAACCTATGTAGTTGAAGAGTAAAAACCCGGGAAAGTGCACAGTCGGTTTATTTTTGAAGTGTTCCAGAAATTGGAGATGAACCTAAAAGGGGTCAATACGTAAAGGAAAGAGAAAGAACGGTGATAAACAGCAACAATAGTAATCTCAAACCTGGATCATGAGGCATTTTGATGTACTTTCTGGTGTGAAAGTCTCCTTGTAGTATTGAATTAACCATAGTCGTAACAGAGATGGTCCGGCCACTGAACGTGCTTCTCCCAGAAATTTCGTACTCCCAGAATAAAATAGCTATCATCCATTATCATTATTGCATTGCTTTGACGAGTTCTCCAGAAACATCTGCCCAAAAATGGAAAATGCAGGTTAGTGACCTTTGGCCAGTAAACAGCTGCGACCTTGGTGTTGGAAACGTTTGGCATCTGGCAATCATAGACCGCTGATCAGCAGTGGGACCGATTTTTAAAATGCCGAAATAAGTAGTGAAAACACCAAGCATGCTAAATGACACCTAACGTGCAATTGCCGTCAAGAATGATATATTTCATGGCTCGACAGCGATAGACAACCCAACGCCTCCTTCTTCCTACCCTTCCTCCTCTCCACCCTCCTTCCTCTCCACCCTCCCTCCTCTCCACCCTTCTTCCTCACTACCCTCCCTCCTCACTACCCTCCCTCCTCTCTACCCTTCCTCCTCTCCACCCTTCCTCCGCTCTACCCTCTTCCTTATCTACATCTTTTGTTCTGATGCCGCTTAAACTGTTTTAAACTTGGATAGTTTTATTTATCGTTTCAATGAAAACTACGATCTTGTTTGTGATGCTTACGTGGATTCTTTCTTATTTTCACCACAGGTTCGATCAATTTCCATTAGCGACTTTCTGATGGCAATGAAGACCATTCGACCAAGTATATCCCCATCCTCCCTTAATGTATTTGTGGACTGGAATAAGGACTTTGGAACGTTGTAAATTGTACTAAGCAATCTGGCCTAGTTATACCGGTGCCATATATTAGGATCCAATCAATCCTAGCTTGTAACGGTTTATGAAAGAGATGGATCGGATGCTGTTGTAATTTTGGTATACACAATGCATGAAGGCATTACCATACTAATGGAAGCAAATTCATGCAGTTTTGTAGATTGCGAGTAGGTTTGTAGAACTGGTTCTTTACTTAATTGCTCGTACTAAATTGCATCATCTTGAGGTGCTTAGAAATGGACAAGAAAATTGAGGGAAACCATTTAAAAGACCATGGTAAACATAAGACAAGAAAGGTTTCCAATAAAACCATTTCTTTCATACACTTGGTAGCACACTGCAATTGTATTGCATATGACTGGGGATTCAGTCCCTGAAGAAATGTTTTAAGAAACATTTGGTGAGGCTGAAGATGTCATAGTCAAATTCAAAGTCTTGACTTATTTACATTAAGATTGACAATTTTTTAGCATTTGTTTCAAATCGAAAACGTTTATCAATGTATTTTATACTTAAGAAGTTCACCTGCACCCCGCCTCCAACTTAAGAAAATTAGGAATAGGCCCTACTCCAATTAAAATGGCACGTACCTTTTTTTGAGCATTGCAAGGTTATTCCACATGTACGCAAGTGCCGTAGTGGCTATTTAAGATTTTAATGTTTTTCCTTTAAATATTTGCTTTGGAATCATGTAATAGATTTATAGGAGCAGCCTAACTCCACACAATTATAAGTTTAAATGAACGCTAAATTTTATAGTGAATAGTCCCAATTATATACCCACATCCATTTAACAGTATACGCTACTAAACCACGCGATAGAACGACCTTGGTTACGTGGTGGTAACGGCTTCCTCAGCAAAGTATTTCCTACTAGATACTTAAAATATTTCTATATGTTTAGAGTTCCCAACGATAAAATCATTCTCGACACCAATTATTCTCGTAAGTTTATTTGGGCTATCAAATGTCTTTAACGAACGCATCTTGCCCGATACGTCCTATAGTGTAGACGACTCTGCAGCGGCATTAAGAAAACACTGTATTAAGAGTGTCGTTGCAAACCACGTAATCAAGGTTGTTAGGACAAAACGAGCCTTCCCGGTTTCGTCGCGTGTAATCGTACAGTTCTTTATAGATGCGCATCTTCTTCTAACTTTCGAGTTCCCTACAATTTACCGCGGAAAAGTAATCGAGGTAAATCTTTATTTTCAGCACCTTCAATACTCTGGCTGTCCTCTGCATTGTCCCCTCCAAAGCCAGCCCTGGTACTCTTCGGAAAACGTTGATATGCAAAGTCGCCCCGTTGTGTGCTTGTGATGTACACTTTTGCTTACATTTTGTCAATTATTGATCTCTAATGATCAGTGGGCACGATATTTAAACTATTTTCCCCTGCCTTATTCCTTACATCAAACCAGTCTCTCATTGAGAAACTCTGACAAAACCAAATGGACGGATTATCTGGAAGCGACAGCACGTATCAAAGACTATTGTTTAGTGTTACATCACACTCTGAGGGAACGGTGCCTGAAGAGAAAAGCTAGAATATGAGAGTTTTGAGAGATTCCCGGACACATACCCGACCGACACATACCCGACCGACACATCCCCGACCGAACATGCCCCCGACCGGACATTTTCCCGACTGGACAAATCCCCGAATGGACTGTATGGATTCTAATCAAGTTCAGACAAGGTGCCCAACAAACACTGGAAACAACTAAAATGTCCACTCGGGGATATGTCGGGTCGGGGAAATGTCCATTCGGGAAAGTCTCCGTCGGGGATTTGTCGGTCGGGGATGTGTCCGGATACGCTGCACGCTAGCTAAGGGTTGTGTAAAATTTAGTTTACATCGCCAAATAGAAGGGTGGACGACATTAAAAATGGGTTTAATTATGAATGGCATAACTGTAATGGACTGTTCACCCAAGATTACATCTAACCCCCACACTTAACCAAACGTAGAGGAAGCGCTAGTTGTAAGGCGCTGATGGTTACTTACATCGCCAAGCTGCCGTTTGGCCCCACGATTTTGAGGCTGGTTGACCGAATTAAGCGGCATCTACATAATCAGTGCACATAAAAGCAAGAAAAGGTTTGCTATGCAGACAAAAATTCGTTTTCTCATTAGGCCTATTTAATTAATCTTGTTTTAGTGGATGCTGATCGGCCCCAAACACGAGCCATTCAGGCAGTCCAAATTCTGATTGGCTCCTTCAAAACTACAGTTGTGTATACTCTTTCCACACTTCATTTTGGTCATTCTGACGGTAGACTCGGAGAGTGTCAGACGAAACATGCTTTTACGTACACAATGTTTTCGCTTTTTCGTGCAATATATTTTCTTTGTATAACAAACTGTTTGATCACCTAAAACGTGTTAAAGACCGTTTGTTTAAAATAACCAAACGTTTATATTCAGCTTTAAAAAAATAGTTTTATCAGGAGCATCCACACGAGGGTTTGCTACGCTCATCTTCGCTACGCTACGCTACCCTAGAGTTTTGCTGCACAAATGTTTAAGCCTGGTTCACATACAAATAAAACCCGTCGCCAGACAAGTGTCTAGCATGTTGAAAGCAGGTTGACTAGCATGCAAACGCTACTACTTGGCTGTAAAATTTGATGGACATATGCCAAAGTAAAAGTCGTCGGAAAGTAACAAAAAATTTTGTTCTTCTCCAACGAGTTTTCTCTGTTGGTTTCCGACTATAACTTGAATTGATGGCGCCTCTTTTGTTTCGACGATGAAGTTCTTTGATGACGACGACAAGTGCAAATTTTGACAATTTTGATACCAAGTGGAGATCAGGTTCCTCAGCAAGCACGGGAGTTTTATCGTGGGTGTGATAATTATTTTTGAAGTCTGTAGAGCGAAGTGTCACAATGAACGAAATTGATGTACACCCCCGTCAACGAAATACTAACGTAAAATGCTCCGTTTTGGTTATTGCACTTGCAATGACTGGATCGGGCATGTGAATCAGCAGGAGTAAAGTAAAACGATCTCCTTGCTTGCTCCTCCTCTCACACCTAGGGACGGGTTTTACTCCTATGTGAACCAGGTTTACCAAGCATCCCTCACAATGTGACGTCACTAGAAAGAATTTTCGTCGAGACATCAAATTCACAGAACAATAGAAGAACAACAGCGCTTCCTAACAATACTTTACATAGTCCCTGAGCAAACATCAAAATATTATGATTGAAAATGCTTTATATGACATCTGTATTTCACCCCGAGAAATCCTGACGACTGATTCCACTACCTACTCAAATATGCTCGAACGTTTTTTTGCACAAATATTAAAATTAAAACAATGGACACAAGACTTGTTCTCTTGGGTGCTTAATGACTCCCCCCTCCCCCCCTAATTATTTTTTTTTTAAATTTTACACCCAGGACATTCTTATTCCAATCAGACATTAAAAGATGAGGGTGGCCTTTTATGAGGCTCAAGAAGTGTGAAGACGCACATTACACATGTGAGCAATAATACTGTCATTGAGCAGGAGGATGAGGGGGACATTTTTAAAATCTTGAAAGCCATGTAGGAGACTGCCATGACTTCGAATAACTGACTATTGTTTGTGTTGTATTACCTTACGTTTGGGTAGTTGCAGTTGATTCTAAACATAGCTTCTTGACTTCATTTTGATCATTTTATTACGTCTTGGGGATTTTTCCACCCCCGGTTATTCTAACCCCCTTCTTTTAGGCACCCAAGAATACTAAAATAGCGAAGAGCCCGTCTTCCTTGCCAAATATATAATCACATATTGTCTCGCAGAGATTACAGCTCTGCCTGCACGAAGAGCACGTCCGCGGGGTTTGAATTTCGTATTTTGGTCGTGGCTAGCTTCAAATTACATAAATTTCAGGCGGGATAAGCCAATCAGAGAACTCAAAACAGTTTGAATAGTCATATTTTCGCAACATGTGATTGGTTGATTTTCATCCTGGTCGGGGCTCTGAAGTACAGTAGCTTGTTTCTGACAAAGCATACGCAGAGCACATTGACACGTAGGACAAATCATGAGTCTCCAAAATTAGAGAGAACAAGAGGGGGGGTTGACAAGAGAAAGTGATTTAGAAGGTTAGCAATTTACAAAGGAGCAGATGTTGAGTACATAAACTCATTTGCATCCCATGTACTACATTACTTTCCACCGGGTTCTTTATTTGCGGTATGATCTTGCACGATATTCTACTTTGTTTCTAAGTATTATTACTCTTCATTGATATCTACAAAACGGAGAAACGTTACTCAGACATTGACTTTAACATTATGGTAATTTTAATGATTTTATTACCAACTGAAGATTGGCAATCATGACAAACGAAATGGGCCGATCTGTCATGATTGTTTATGGACAAAGAATTAAGCCCGTTTTGGTGGCTCTTGGATTCTCCATATGAACGTCGGAGAAAAAAGCGCTGTCGTAGCATAATTTTTAAAGAAGTCATAAATAGTAAGTCACGATAGTCAAGGGTACTTAAGATAATCCTTAGCAGAAATGGAACGGCATTTTAAATGAAATTTTTGTGTTTTCTGTCGGTACTTAAGGTTCCCTGGTTGGTTAAGAAAGAAGTGAGTACTGTGGTTTTAAGATGAAACTGGCACAGGAATATGAAATAATAGGCAATCGCATACGAACAAGAAAATAAAAGAAGAAGTCTAGCCATTTGTTGAAGATATTGTTTCCAAATATGGATGTATTAAATTAACAACATTCATGCAACGAGTGCAAAATTTTGTTCAACTTTAGGTTAACTTTGTTCTCATTCCTAAGTACTGTTTTAACCTTTTTAAAATAACGTATCGATCGAAAAAGAACTCTAAAAGTAAACAAACTCTATTGAGTCTATGATTTACTTCTGAGTAGAGGAGTGTAGACGAGTATTTCGATTTTGTAAAGCAGATATTACTAGTCTGAAACCGTTATTCCAATATTACGTATCGCAAATCGTATCCTTCACGTAAGGTTCGTCTCCAAAAATACAACATCGTTATTAAAACAGGAAGCAAATAAAGCAAGACATTCTGGTTTGATAAGGCAACTCCTATACTGACATAATAACATGAAAATGGCCTTCCCCACAGTCTCCGACACATCAGCAACAGCCTGGCACGTTCTCAGGGCATGTCAGACACGCATTTGAGGAAGCAAATATTGCGCAGGCCGTTGATGGCGCACAAAAATGATGACATTAGAAAAAAGTGGTTCGTCACAACATTGACTGGGTTTGAGCAGTCTAGAAGATTTCTAGGCTTATCAAGTCTAGTAAAACATACTCAAAAGAACTCTCGAGTATTGCCGTCGACAGAACCTTATCCTCCTAGGTATACAATGATAAGCAAATCCGAGTGGGTTTTGTCTTCAAACAGAATACGTACATAAAAAAATTAACACGTATCTTCAGGCAATGGCCCACACTGTAAATTCTGTATTGATTTTAAATTTTACGGGTTTGGAAAAGACACGAGAGATTAAATGTCAATCGACGAGAATAATAAATAAGAATAATACTTAAAGCAATTATGACAGTTAGCAGACATATCTATTATGAACCTTAAACAGTGGTATATGGATGTGATCACCTGCATCACTTTCATTTAAAGCCTTTCCTGACAAATATCTTTTAGAAAATGGACAGCTCAACTCGTATACCTCTAATAGAGAAAGTAACGGCTTTCTATTTCAACCTTACAAGGTCAAAATTGTTATATACCATGCGGGTGGGAGGGGATAAACATCAATAAAGTGGTGGGTGGGTAAGTGCCGCCGGTGTTTCTCTTTCTCTTCCTACCTACCTACCTACCTACCTAGAGGTGAGCTTAAGAAATGGCAATTGTAGCCCGTGCGATAAATCTGTATCATTCTCCATACAATTAAGCTATAGTACCTTCACAGATAAAATAATAATCGCGCTGTATAATTACAAAGTTCAAAGTACACCCTTTGTTTCTTTATCTTTATCATCAATACGTCAAGTTCAAACAGTCGGGCAGTTATTAACAATTTCGCACAATTTGATTTGTTCATCGCAAGTATGTAGTCATACGAGTGTAATTGCAGCAGCAAATGAAGTTTAAATGTATTTGAGAGCAAAAGCTCACAAAGACTATCACTACCACTCACAGATCTATGAAGATTGATCAAAATACAAGATAAAAAAGTGACCCCTTACGCGTTCAGCTGACACGTTCTTTTATCATGTTTACAGACGTTGAGCAAGCCTCGCGCTAATTGCGATACAGCGAATAAGAGTATAGCCCACACTGACATGTCGCATCGTAATACTTCCTCTCTACACGAGAAGTCATAAGAGAAACTGAATAAAAATGGAGTGAATCGTAGAGAAACCAGGAAACGTTCCTTCTCTTTTGTCAATACACCAGAAAACCTAAGCACGTTGAATATTGTTATAAACAAAAGCAAACCGACATACATTGCTGAAACCGATGATGAAAAATTAACTAGTTTCTTTATCAAAACATGACAATAACTACTATGGTATTATTGGGAAGACGCTTTAATCAGAAATCTGTAAAGAAAATATGTATAACCAACATGACAACAACTATGAAGAGGAGAAAGAAGGAAGAAACACTATCAAACATTTGAAGGGAGAGAAAGCAATATATCAACCCTCCATGACGCTCAGATCTGGTGTTCCTACAATAATATGCTGGTTTTTATGGGCCAAACTGTGAGTAAGCTTCTGCAAGGTTGCCATAGTATCTGTTGTCATGCTATGCGGAACGAGATTCAAAATATATCAAGCAAAGGTAACAAACTGATTTTGCAACAAGTGGCATTGCAGTATTTCTGGTACATACTAATATCTGGAACATAATAACTGTTACTGACACATGAACATCGTTGGACTGTTCATTATCCCACTGCAGAAAAAAAAACAATTCTTTCCTAAGAACACACCTGATAGAATGTTGCATCCTAATTTAAAATCTATCCTCGGGACTATCTTGCGAAATTGTCCTCGTTGTGACACAAATGAAATGGTCATAATGTAATCGTTACGTTAAGCACTGAAATTTGCATTGACAATAAAACATAATTACAAGAAAAAAGGTTTCGGCAAATTTCTGCTTGTAACCCAAAATATTAAAACGCTTATGAAACACGACATTTATTAAATTACTAGTACTGAATGTGATTTACATATTTCAACTACATAACGTTCTATTATGACACTATCCTGAGTAAATTCTGTGTAATTGCATATGCCCTTGTACAAATGGAGCTCCCTACCCGTAGGAGAACATTTCCCTTGTCATTTTGCATTAATCTGTGGGACACAAAAGTAACAAGGTGTTCATCTACTGTGAATCTAAGAATGACTGAATTCGAAAGGGCTTCGTCACGTTACACCGATGTAACTTTACTGTGTCCATTATCATTCAAATCTTTTACTGCACTCGTTTAATATTAACCATCACAATTTGCTTGATGTTAGATCTAATCTAATGTGTCTCATGGTAGAAAATCCTTGGCAATACAAGTTTCCAAGAAACTTTGAACTGCGATCATCTGTTTAAAAGTTTTCGGAAAAAATCGTAGCAGTCAGTCTAAACATGAAGATTTTAAAATGGGTACAGTCGGTCTAACAGTAAGACTTTAAACTGATCAATTTTTGCTGCTACTCCTTGATGGGAGCCTTGCATAAATTCCAAAGAAACGTTGCTCTCGGTTCCTCTTACTTTATGTACTCGCGAATGGATGTGCTCTTTCGAGTAACATAACACCCTTTCCTGTAACAAGTTAAAATAACGTATCCCACACAACTTGCCATAAGTGCAATAAGTAAATGATTCCCATCGAGAAGTCATTGTTCGTCCTGGTGATCAGCATATCTACTGTTGGTGGGTACGTCTAATTTCTTTCAATTCCCTGGTAAATCCACAACTCGTTTCTCGTGGGGCCTAAAAGTGATACAAGATCCAATTAGTAGAGAAATAGCAAAAAATGATAAAAATCATACGTCTTAGAGAAATACTCTGCAGTTGGATCGGTTCTAATGCAAACAGATCTCACCCATACTTCTCGGAGTTGACAAAAATTGCGGCTCTACATCCTCTGTATGGCACTCAGCGAAAGTAAAGGTGATGCGCCAATAGCTCAGTGAGAATTGACAATATTATTTGGCAAAGGCGTTTGATATAACCTCCTTTTCAATATCCTATTGACGATTACATTATGACCATTATCAAGATGCCACTGTTGATGAAACCAGGGTCGACCAAATACTAATAAAAGAATACATATTTTCGAACGATTAGAAAAGATCCAGCCAGCTGCATATATTGAAACGTGCTGCTCTCTTGGTAACGACGTAAAAGTATTCCGTCAAGTAACACAAGGTCGCCAGTCGATATGCACGCTACATCGAGGTTTTTATTTTTGTAGATTTTCTGTTTTAAGCAACAGAGTACATTTCTAATTAAGCGAGACTTCCAACGGCCTTTCTTTCGTTAAAGTTACTGGTCAATCGGATTCAAAGTCAGGGCCGTCTTGTAATTAAGAGTACTGAGGGAGTGTTACTAAATGACAAGGTACCTTCAGATTGCCCTTAAAAAAATACCCTTGCTCTTCTATAAGGAAGTTACCAGAATATTGCTTCAGATATGTTAGGCTAACAACGAAAATCTCCTTAAGGGAAGCCTCGTTCCGTTCTCCTTCCACGGAATGCCTGACGAGTTAAAGGAGTACAACGATGACTCTGGTATTGGCTTGTACGGCAAAAACAATTTGAAGATGGGTATTCATGACCAACACCTTAAAATGTTATTGCAGTGTGTTAAGTTTAGCTGTACAGAAGTAATCTATAACTTCTATAGAAATTTATGCCCAAAACGTAATAATTGTAACATGGTTGGGCTACCTGAAACAAACTATGATCAACAACTTCAAAAAGTTCCAGTATGTCATCATTAGGACCGTGGAAAACCATATCAAGCATATATTCAACAAAGATTTTTGCACAGAACTCTTTCGATTAATGAGAGTATTAAAGACAAATGAAATCTCTTTATGAGCCACCCAAAAACAATGACAACGAAACTTAAAGACATCACAAGTTCTCAGCTATATGTTATAAATCGGCATAAGGATGGGATACTATAGTATATTTGTCTAAATCTGCGTCGATCTCAAAAGACTGGGATATGTATCCTGGTAGCAAGCATGATCTGGAAAATGAAATGCGATCACACCCGTAGGTCTGTGCAAAAAACGACTAGCGTCAGATGCTTTTGCCAATTATGGTCCTGTAGTCGTTCACATGATATTCCTGAGGAGCAAATCAACCACTGATGAGTATCCTTGACTGTTCATGCAACATGTAGCTGGATACGGCAAGAAACGTAGCTGAGTTTATGGGTATTTTTTACTTTAAACATATAATCAAGTTTAAAAGGTAGTAATCACGTGGTGTCACTCCACCAAGAATCACCGGAGGAAGTACAGCGGGTTTTAGGATTTTAGTCTAAAGAACGATTTCATGCTATCAAAAATGCAGTTGTTGAATACAAAGCCTTCTGCTTACCGACAATTCATGCCTTGACCAGTTGTGATATCGTATTGGAATTTAACAGCATTGGAAAGAAAAACAGCATCGAAAAATAGAATGGAATACATTTGATAACGTAACCTTGAGTCTTCTGTATGAAAAAACAGCTTTCATACATTGTCACTATTTACGGAAAAAACTGTTAATTTGGAAGATCTATTAAAAGTACTTCCAAGGGTTGGTGTATTTTTCAGTATTATCTTCGTTCAGTATTTTATTATGGTAATTTCTGGGCGAAATATCAACACGGCAAAATAGAATAAATGCTGCTGGAAATGTAGGTTGTGTCAAGGGCAAACAAGGTCAATACTCACATTTACGAACATTACATCTAGTGATAAGCAAGGTCTTTTGACAGTTAGTCAGGTGTTCCTATAGGAAGTTGATCTTTAAACCACAGCTCGCTGAGGCTGCATGAAGCCTGGACAACTATGAGCTGAAATATGCAATGTATCAATCTCATCCTATTTAAAAGCTTCTTCTTGCATGGCCACTGGCAACCCCTTGCTCTCCTTATGCAATTTTATTTCCATAGAATTGTCTCCTGTGTTTTTTTTCGATGTTAAGATTGGAAGACCTGTGGCGTCTTTGATACGACCCGTCCATCTTTTTGGAATTCTTCCTTTTGGTTACGGTTGCCGAAGATCTAGTTTAACTAAGATTGTTAAACTACGTATGCATCCAGCTTCAAATGTGACCAAACCATCTCAGGCATTTCTCCTACAAAACCTACAAATGGGCTCAAAGATGCAGGTACATAAGGGTGGTCAATATCTGAGTTGCTTACCAGATGGGAATCAGTAGATGTCCAACACCTGACCTTTTTCAAAAGCTTACGAAGAACAAATCCGGCAAAAAATAAAGAATCTTCTACGAAATATCTTTATATTTCTAAAAATAAAGAATCTTCGAAATATCTAAATATTTTTCAATGGCTTCTGAATAGCTTTCACTACCTTTTTCAATAGCTTTCAATACCTTTTTTAACAGCTTTAGAACAACAAAAATAAAGAATCTTCTACGAAATATCAGAAACTTCATATTGTTTAGTGTCGTTATAAGCTCAATTCTAACGATTTCATCATGGTGCATAAATAACACCCACTATTTCACGGAATAATGAACGATTCTAAGTTTACTTTAAGGGAAATAGTGATCCAGTGCAGCGTTTCTCCAAAAACATACCATTTGCACTCCATGATAGCAACATGATACCCCTTAAAAGAATCTTTCGCAGAACATATTTAAATTGTTGAGTGTTTGGATTGTTATAAAATCCTCCTCTACCTCGTGTAAATGAAAACAGAACTTCGAGATTGTCCTGAGAGAACCTATACGTGAGGATATCTTTGAAAGGGATGGGCTCTTCTACGAGGACTTCAGATGAGATGGCATGGCATGGCATGGGTGGATCCAATTAAACTAGCGGTCACGCCACAGTCTCTCGATGAACGGACCGAGAAACTTCACACCTAGAACAATAGCTTCCTGTTCATTTCCAACGTCGATGTTGAGACGTACCATCACATGACTCTTAGGGTGCACACAGAATGGCGACCTTGGTAGAAAACTGTGACAGTCACAGTGCTTTCATCAATTTTGAGGAAGTGGACGATGCTAACGTTGACATTCTCTTGTAGTCCTCAATCACTATAGCTTAAAGTGTACCTCCAGTGGTCAGAAATTTTTTGATATTTTGTTCGTTTTCTCTTGAGGAATCGAACTGTTACTT
>JAAAKM020001346.1:0-14785 GCA_010016025.2 Alatinidae sp. Z8VKAUB7J3 | reverse complement strand
TCTTTGCGAAACAAACGAGTCATACTTATCAACGTTTTCCTATATATCAAATATAATATACGCGCCTTTACGTTTTCGTTATATATATATATATATATATATATATATATATTTGTTATATATTTATATATATATTTGTTTGTATATGTAAACACTAAAACTTAAATTTTGGCTGTCCGCCGAATTTATAAAAAGTGTATAACATATTTGTAAACATAGTGTTAAGAGTTTTAAAAACGTTGACTGACTCTCTAAAATTCTGAAGCTGTAAATTTTCTGTCCCAAACATCTAATCAGCGAGTAACTGCTGACCTAGCTTCTTCTGTTAGGCAACATGCACTAGGTTTGTTACAACTTACAGGAAGCTTTTAAATAACGTGATAAAAGCGCGTTTAACATAACGTTGTCTTATCGCGGCTTAAACTGTTTGCTTTCATTAAATAAGCTGGACAAAAGAGTGAACAATGGCTCGGGTTTTGTGAACACTTGGCTAATGTGTTGCATGCGGCAGAGCGTGGATTTAAAGAAAGACAGATTAAAAACATAGATGATGAGTATCAAGCTGAATCAAGTGTTTATTACATTTAAAAGTGAAAGAAAGACAGACAGAGGAGTGGATGACGTAAGAATATTGCCAAGACTGTCTTTGCAGATACAACTGAAGTCATCTCCTACAAACATTGAATTCTCTAGTTGATTGATATCGGGATGAACTGAATACTGGGCTACTACTACAATCAGATGATGCCATCAGACGAAGGTCTACATCTTTATCAGGCCTTTGAAGAAGACGTTTGCTCATTATCAGGTCATCATCATAACAAACAAACTGATATGGAATCAAGTAACGGCAAATAGATTTTAGAAAAAGGAATGGAAGCCCATTAATCTTATGTTTGTTTGCAAATGCGCTAAAATGCTGATTGAATACCTAGAAAGCGAAACGTTGTTTGAACGGGGAGGCAAAGGATATGACACTTGTTTTGTATAGCATTAGATAGTAACATTTACTGACATTAAATAGAAAGTGTACAGTGGAAAAAGGCCTTGATCGTACTGAGGTATTTAACCATAGCTGCACTGATACCAGAGAAATAAAATCAATTTTTTTCGTTTCAGCGCAAAAAGTTGTGAATGCAGCAAATGATACTGAGTTGTTTTATTGTTTAGATACCGATGATCTCCATCGTCAGTAAATACATTCAAAGTTTTGTTGCTCGTGGTGGTAAAAATGCATAGATGAACTGCTTCTTCTTCTACCAAGAGGTACATTATGCCAAGGACGCTCTGTTTGACCTTGCCGGAAATAATATGTGTTGCCCTCGCGTACTTTCTGTCTAACTATCCTTTTGTAGGCTACTTGCGAGAGTGGCGAGCAGTGTAATACAGCAAATGATACATCAAATGAGAGCGTTTCTTGACTCATCGTTCATCGCATAATTACAATCCTTAAAAGTAATCATTACATAAGCGAGTATTGCTCTGATGGTTTCTTTCGCGACAATAAAGTAATGTAAGATTACAAGTGATGTTTGGAAATGACTGTCCCCTAACAAGATTAATCTTTGCCTCGGGTTCTAAAAGTGAACATTGGCCGGCGACCAGCCCTACTTAACTACTTTGTAATTAGCTTAAGAAGCCTGTTATCTCGATGGCAGTATCTTGCGTGGCTTGTCTTTTCAAAGGCCACTTTTATGACTGTCTCGCAAATTCCTTCGGTCGTTTGACAACTTCTTTTGTTACCCCACACGTGTGCTTTAACGAGCGAAAAGTGAAATCCACGTGTCTAAAGTAAGTGAGACCAACTTTGTTTTTCTTTGCCTAATGAATCCATGGCGCACGATGATTAAATACACTTTGCCTGGGTTGACTGTTGTATTATTTGCTTGATTAGAAGAGGAGTGTGAGTTTCTAGAGAGAAAGGGAGTAGCTTTTGTCTGCTACCTCACACACACACTTTTCAATCAACGTCATTTTTGAGGAACGAAAAGGACATTACTTAGCGCTTGCGTGTGGGGGCTCATTGGAGTAATAAAAGCGAAGGCTGTGAACGTGATCAGGGGATCGGAGTTGAATAACACTATGCTCTATAAGAAATTGAATGAAATCTATACTTTTGTGAAAGCAAACTCGATAGTCAGTGTATGTAGGCGTGAATTACGTTCAGTTGGATGTTGATAGTCGAGGGATCGTTATTCAAAACACAGCTGTAGTCATCCAACGAAGCAGAAACAACGATGTTAATTATAGGACAAAATGGAAATATTTTGCTCATTCTAAGAATAATGTTGACAACTTAGCAAAAAGAAGTTTATAAAAACAGTTCACACCCGTTCGAGAAAGGCCACCAACAACTAAAATCCATAATAAGGATATGTCAGCCTGTTTCTTGATTGTCGTATCGATCTCCTAAATAACTGCACAGTTGATATTGGAATTGATTTTAAAGGGATGGCAAGAGGCAGTGAGAGTTACCATGCCCCTCCGCATTTTTGTGTGCCAGGGTTCATACATGCCCCCACTGGTGACGTAGTCTGTTTCACACGAAATCTGATACACGTAAAGAGTTTATGGGAGTCGACAATGAACAGAATAAATGCGTCTGATTTGTTTTCATTTTTATCATTGGTATAATTATTTTTTGGGAGTTATTACATCACATCATGTAAATCCATTATACCTGTGATTAATGGATATGTCGTGATATAGTAATTGATTGATGAAGTTTAGTATTGTTTTATAAAATGAAATTGTTGACAGAAGTAATAGCAGAATCAAATCAATATATGATTTTCTGGTGGAGAATCTAAAACATATTCAGAGCAAACGCCATTGTTTCTGAAGGAACGAAATTGCACCTACATCAAGTGCAGTGCGTCGAATTTAAAATGAAAAGCCAATCTGAACTACGCGAAGGTATGCGAGTAATATGGCAACCAATTATCAAATTGGGGTGAGACGAGTTGAGATAGCAAACTAATGTGAGTCGTGGTCTTATTATGCAATCGTTTTATCTACATTTCAAGTCATCAAGAAACATTGTATCACCAATGCTAGATTATGAACCAGTTTAATAAAAAAAGAGAATCTAGTTGATTGCATGTTTTGTGTTAGGCATACTGATCCAGAATTGCAGTGGGAAATGTGCAAATGGCAGATATGTCATGAAATAAAGATTACTAAAGGATGAATTGCATCATATCCCACACATTCCTTCATAAAGCAGGCGAGAGACCACGGAATGCTATGAATCTCTCAGGAGGAAACAAGTAAAGTCTTAGATTTATCAGGAGTGCCGTGCCAAAAATGTTACATTGTTTCATGGATTCATCTATTATAGGATATGGTATTTAGTTATAGCCGATTTGTAGGTGTGCGTGGATCATCTATATAAAGTAGAAATTGAACGGTTTTCCCCCGTTTCTGTACGTAAACGTTACGTTTTCTACATCACATGCTTACATAAAAAAAATTGGCATATTTCAAAAACGGTCAATTATTGGTAAGACTCTTAGTATTTATTTCAGGCGTCTTTCGTCTCCTCTCATATTTTGTATTCAAATATTACACACAATACATCGTTGCTTGCATTTTATCGATCTGAAGAACATATGACTATGACAATGATAGATTTTTTACGTAGTATTTACTGATATTTTGCTTCCTTGTTTGTCATCGAGATTCAGCTTGATATATTATGATGAACCATGAGCCCATGAGCTTCATATGTATTTACTTGAGTCTTTTCACAACTTTTCTTTGTTTGTGTGTACCATGCCAAGCCAAAGGGTTGCTTTTCTTTGTGGTTGGATGATATTTTCTACAATCAAACTTTCTGAAAGGGAAAGTAATTTAACACCTAGTAATAACTCTCTTTCTGCATTATGATGTATTCAATAACAAAGATAATCTTAAGTTGTGAAATCTTCCTTCATTTCTTTTCTACCAGTACATTTTTATTGTTTACCTGCTGGTGTTTGCTGAATTACATCCCTTCAATCCTGCATCTCCACCCTGCAATAAATGACCAATTAACTACATTAATGATCTCAAAGAGAATGAGCTATCATGGGGTAATCAGTGCGTGTCCTTATTTTGGATTGAATGAGTCATTACACGGCAACAATCCACGCGAAGAGACCCGGCCTCCGTCGTCCTATCTTGAATCTCTTTCCATTTTTTAGACCACACCAAGCTATTTATGGATATCCTAGCAGGGATCAAACGCAGGAAACGACTTGTTGTCATTTCGTTATGGTTTAAGGTCAATGATACCCAGCTGTTTGTCTAACGTAGAGGTAAGGATTGAAGGAGAGAGAGAGAAGACGCCCAACGTAAACAATGCTTTGTGATGGGTAACCACATTTGATCCAGCTAATGAGCAATACAACAGAAAAAGTGACCTTTATTTTTAGGAAAACGCTGATAGGAGCTGGTTACTCGTTCTCTTGAGGATCTCTTGAAAAAAGGCTCCTTGGATAACATGTCAGTAGACAGCAGTCTGCCATGCCTTGATCCTTTGACAGTGAAAGAGCCGAACGTAAACACTGGAGAAATTGATCCGTAATCAATGTAGAAGCAAGATATTAAAATGCAGTTGTCAATGATTGGAGTTTTGCATAAGGCTTAAGGTCAGTGTTCATGAGAACATCGTGGTTATAACCAATGCAAAATAGATTTGTGGTTGGGATCATGATCTGATCTATCGCTAAGTCAAATAGCATCGACCCATCGTTGAGGAGGACCCTCTCTGAACTTGAACAATTATCTATTCATTTTCTATCATGTCAATGTGACTTCGACCAGATTTGGAAACAAATCAACGCTTCTTCTAAATTGGATGAAGACGCAAAAACCTGATTTGCTCGAGAGGCAATACAATGCAAATTATAAGTCACCTTGGTGTTTATTGTTAGTGAACAACAGAGCTGTTGTAAAAGGTCCTCTCTTTTTTTCTTCCATTAGTAGCCTTTTTTTTGAAGGGACTGAAGTTTGATTGCTTTGATGAAGAAAATCGCTTTCTTTGCTACACAGCTGTAAACCAAAAGGCTTTGTTTCAGCCATGTGACAGCGATTTGCATAAAAATACTCAGTTGTAGGAAACCTTTTTGAGCAGTAGCCTTTGTTGTATAACCCCGAAAAGGAATTCAGAATCGTAGAAGCTAGAGAATAGCCGGTGATCTTTACTAGAGTAGAGTAATCCAAGGACAGTTTGAAAGAGATCAACCACGAAGCATTCGATGGTGGCCAAGATCTCGAATGCTCTCGCGCTTGGCTCGAGGAAAAATGGAGATTGACACAAGCCAAGTTATACCTCAACGATTGGAGGCAAGATTTTAAAATGAATACATATATGGAAAATATACGAAGTACGTCATTGCTCATTCCACTTTTTGTCATCAATATGGTATTCTCAGGTAAGCCGAATGAATGTGGATTTTATTATTCATAGTGTGCATGATTTTCACGCTTAGAATCTTTTTCATAAAACATTCATAAGTGATCATGTCCAATGCTGTGGCACCGTTTGCCTGACCTTGTATATTGACGATATCATATTTTCACGACATTATCACTTGTTTTAGACGTGGGCGTACATCGACTGGCTCTCTTATGTACTACATTTGGTTCTTAGCGATTGGCACGTGGCCGTCTCTCTTTCTTAATGAGCAGGTTATTGCTGTGGAACTGAACGAACTTCTGTCTTTTAATTCCCTGGTATTTAGAGAAAAGCAATTAATAGTCATTTAATGGGTTTCCCGTTTTGAAGTTGCGGTCATTCGACCTGAGCCTCGTAAGTACTACACTGTGTTTCTATGAAATCGTCTAGTCCGGTAGTACTTCAGGTGCACTTTCAAAGATCACTGAAAATGAACGCTGATGATCTAATCAAGAGAGAAGTTGAGTGCCATTTGGGGACTGTAGGTCTTTAATCAGTGTTTGGGTTAAGTTCGTGTACAACGGCTCTTTAGTTTTGACTCTTCAGACGAACAGCAACAATCGTTTGGATGTTGTTAGAGTCGCCTTAAGCTCAGATGCCGGCACCTGCTGACCAGCTTAGCTAGAGTACATATTAAGCAGCACTTTGATTTAGAGCGTCGGGGATGCTAATATTGGATGTTTGGTGCAAAATCTTGAGAAGGCACGATTAAACACGCATGAAATCATAACTGACGTATTGATACTACTGAGAAATCACGGACAATAAGGAAATGCTATTTAGAGGGAACAGAAGAAGTATAAGTAAAACCCTCTAATAGCAGTATTTTTTTCAAAGTATTCATACTGATCTCCCAGTTTACAACGGGATAAACATCCCCATATAATCTTGTAAGAGTAAGATAGCCTATTTCCACCGTACAAAATCCCATCAAATGAGAGCCTTGTTTTTCTTTTATTATCAAGGTGTAGATAACTCATCATCAACTTTCAAGAAAATTTTGCCCTCAATAGAGTAGGCAAGTCTCTTTTAACTCTGATATAAATACATACATACTTATTTTGCATGTTTTGATAGAAGCTGGAAAAGCTTCCTTTCCCGAGGGTTGAGTATTGAAGCAATACGAGAACTATCCTTGCAGTAGAATGAATGGTGCCTTAAAGCTGATAACATATCTAGACTTTTGGAATGATCAGATTATGAGGTCGACCAACGAAGTTTTTTAGAGCATCCTTCGTAGGTCATCAGGTCGATGAAAGATTTGATATTCTTCATTAGTTGTGAAATTGTATGGAGAGTTAACTAAGCGCAGTGGTTTACTTGGGATACTCTCCAAATGATGAATAGTAACTTTACGTCTTCATGGTGGTTATATAGCATTCACACGATACGAGGTATTGGTTAATATTGGAAAGAATGCTGATTGCATTACAGTTGCTTTTGCTCTTGTTGCAGAAGTTAAAACTGTTGAGAGCGAACACGTTTGTTTAAAAGTAGATAGCAGTGAAAAAGAAATGTTTCATGCTATAGAGGAGGTACAGAAAGCAGGTCTTCCAGTGAGAGCGAGTCTGGGGTTTGATAACTACATTTGTAAGGGTGATAATACTACCAGGTCGACTCAGGTCAAGAATCTTTTGCTAATCAAAACAAGAGAAAGTAAGCAGTATTAACGACGAGCAAAAGGGAATCATTGTAAGGTAACATCACAGAGAGATTCCGATAGCTACTTCTACAAATTGATAAACAACACTTACTTTGAAATCTAACAATCAAGTAAATTACTTGTAGAAATAATAACAATGTTCGAAAATAAGACTTTTATAAATACTTAATAACTAGGAATGAGTTTTATATCATTAAATAACATCATAATGTGAATATTTATATACATACTGTTTCTGTGTCATTACAATTTAATTAAATTTTAATATGATATTGATCAAATAATATAAATATGGAGTATGTTAGAATATATAACTATATGGGTGTATACTGTGTTTTATGATAACCGTAATATCTTTAAGTAGGATCGAAATTTTCTTCATATTTTTTGCAAAATTCATCAAGATTATTCAAAACAACATATCAAAAATATATATTAGAAACCAAGTCAGCATCAAAGTCAGCATCAGCACCAGTTTGATGGAGTGTTATAGTACTCACGTACGGTTGTATTGATTGAACGTGCCAAGCAGAAGACTAGCAAATGACACATTTTATTGGTTAAGGAAACATTGAACAGAGAATGGGATCACTGAAATATCCATGTAGTTGAAGGGTAGTAACGGAGCCTGCAATATGACACTGATGATGCCTCCATATTTCCAACCTCTGCTTCCTGCATATTAAGGAAACTTTGGAACTATGGATTTACATCAGTGTATATGCCTGCGCAAATCTGTCTGCTTATTTTTGTTTTATGGTTACTATTAGTTCATTATTAGTGGTGGGAAAAAAGGTAAAAATGAAGTTCCAAACGCTGCATTTAATTAAATAGATATACTGATATGATCTGGTTACTGATATCTGTACGTAAGTTTAAGAATGCTACGATAGAAATTTTTAATGTTAGGCCATAGGATGCCTGGAAATAAACAAACAAAATCTGTTGCCTTGAAATAGCAGTTTTAGTCAATCAATGCCACGACAATTAATTTCTATCGGAAGTGTTCTGCCACATGAGTGCACATTCTTCATTTAAGTCGATTTATCGATGCCTTTCTGACAAATTGTCTTCGTAGCATTTTGGTATCAAATAATGCTATGACCTAATTGGCAATTTAAAGGTATTGGGTCCGAATGTTGTCTATGCAAGCGACATGAATATGTGTCCCAAATTTTAGATTTCATACTTAAGTAACGTCATGAATTGCCAAAAATGGATTTGCCAATCTGTGGACTTGTTTCAAATACTTGTTGCGGAAGGCTTAATACGATATAAAGAGGTTTCAGTTTCAAGGAGCGATGTAGTAACTCAGTGTGATAATGGGCGGCGTCTCGGAACATTGCGCGGACTTCGCTCTTGTCGGTGCATGGAGTATAAACTTGTCATGCACACACCTGTAACCTTTTACGTGAATTTTTTTAAGTTTTCGGGCTTGTCAGTTTGCATGGATCATAGAGCAACCATCAAGGAAGAAGAGGATTTAATTCAGCCTTTTGTATGACCCCTGGATATTACAGCGACACAGACCAAATGGCATCGATACTTTTTGCGAGAGAACGGCAATGCACGGAGCTTGTAAGTAGAGGAGGAAGAGAGAGACAAGACGTCCCTCACAATTTGCGAGTGTTTCTGCAATTTCATGATTGAACAGGTTGAAAGGCGGATGTACAGCATGCCTAGTGTCTTCAGAGCTTCTGCTACTTTCTTGTGAGCCACAACATCATCTGGGAATTAAGGTTGCCACTGAAGGAGTATGTTCGGATTGGTGCCACCCACTTTGTAACTACAGATACCAGTATCCAGCTTGTTAACGGGTAAGGTATCGGTTACGATATTTTCTTTGATGAAAATGATGGCATCATGAAGTGCACTTTCGTCGTTTTCACTTTTTGACGTTTCTTTAAATTTTATGGAACAACGTGTTTCCTTCGTACCGTAGATGATTTGTTGACGATACAGTGCCTTTCTAAATTCTGCAAAAAGTAAACACAGGCAATCCTGGTTACTACCATTTGTTACTTGAAACTGAGCAAACTTGTGCCTAAGCCATAACATGTTTTGATCAACATCAGATACAGGAATTCCACCAATACCCAGTGAAAGTGGAATGGGCGAATCTATTGATTACTAGCGGTAGATAGGGTACCGTTTCAAAAATAATTCTGTGACTGCATGAATGGATAGCAAATCGAGCAATCATCTGATCAGCAAGGCCAAGGGTGTTAAATGCAGCAATGTAATAATTAGCTCATTGAACTTCATACTGAACTTTATAAGACCAGGTTCTGTTAAGAGATTGGTTGTCTTTGTGTTAATTATAAGAACAGGTGCAAAGATTTTCAGGATATACTCCATTTTCAAGATAGTTGGTCGTAATCAACAGGTTAAAAGCACGGCATTACATACGCGCAAAGATACTTTTAGGATCTTGCAAGTTAAGCAGCTCATGGTAAAGCAATTATTTAAGTGACTTGATATTTTTCAACACGTTAAAAAGAAAGGGACGTAAACATGTTTTTTTACTTCTAATGTGTGCTTCTAGCACAAGTGCTTGTCTATCAAAATACACACTGAATTGATTCGATATTGCGCAAGAGGTAGACGGTACAAGGGTTATAAGAACTTGACGTCCTATAAATCAAATCGAAAGTTGGTGTATCCCATTTCCAAGTTCTAGCATGCCTCCTTAAGCTTCACCAATGCTTGATACTCACGTTCGTCGAAAACTGTCTCGTTAAATCACTCTTCCGTCTTCCTACTTTACAACGAATTTTGTTTGGCACCGGCCTAGATTCGGCTTTTGAAGAATCAACAATCAACTTTCATTGGTAGAAGAGCCATAATTCATTGTCAACTCTTAAATATAATAATATAATATATAATATAAAATATAATAATTACTAAACATTATTATGCAGAAGGGCCTATGGCACCTTCACCATGTTGCTCCAACCTTTAATGTTTTGATAATAATGAAAATGCATTTGCAGAAATGAATTTATTGCCATCGCTTTCCATACGTAAAGTCCTTAAATTGGTGATACGACTTTTAGTAGACTATGATGCATATTTCAAGACTCTTATAAAAGCCTCCCCCTATTTCTGCAGTTTAGACCAGGGTGTGGCTTCTGTTCGTTTGCATTTCATTAAAAGACAACAAAATACTCTGCATGGAAACCACTGGCCTGTATGGACTATATAGATATGTTCACTAACATATGGTGTCACAGGATAGACTCGTCAGTCCAAGGTTGAGATCGTAACTATCAAGTTTGCAAAATGCTAACAAGGTAATTTAAAAGATTCAGGTAGTACCATACTAGACTGCAATTAGATAGTGCTGAGAAAACAATTATTGTCTCAACATTTCCGATCCAAAAAAAAGATGAAATGCAACTTATGCAATAAAAACACTTTACCGTTGGGAAGTGTGACCTTGACCGTGACACAATTAGCTTACGTCATAGAACAACATTATCAATGTATTTCGCCATATATGAATTGTATTTTGATGCCAAATATGTCGTAGGTTTCCAAATCAGAACTTGTCTAATGAATATGCAAGATTTATCTTACATCACAAACGTTATAAACATCATGTCTGATTACCGGCTTAATTGGGAATAATTGAGCATTAACGCATAGTGGTAAAAAGTATGAATTATCCAATGCCAAGTACACCCAAACTCTAACCGAAAGTCGTTCTTTTTAGCAAGGAGTGGACTTGGAAATCCTTTCTTCACATGCTTGAGCTTAAGGTTTGTGCTTGATTTTGCAGGATAATTTTGCCGTGTTAAATAAATGCAGGTGGAAACGTCTTCTGCAAAGTTTACATGGGCCTAGTAACTTGAGCCCAATTTATTGAAACAACAACTGCAAAGGGAATTGTCTGCTCTGGTGAAAAAGTATAACAACATAAAACTGTGCTCGTGAAAGCATCATTATTGCATGAAAATGCAACAAGGGTTATGTCTTTATAAGACAACAAATTTTTAAAACGAAAGAAGCCATTTTCTGAAGCCTCAGATTGTATCATCGATGCCGTCAATGTTGTTACATGCCATCAATGTTAAACTGTTAAAGGCCATCGATGGCTTTCAATAATCTTTTATTGCAGTGCACAATAAAATGGATGTTTATGACACACCAACAGAAGTTATTTCCCCCTCCTTTCCTTCTTTTCCTCAGAAAATTGATAATAACTAGCACTATTGTAGCCAGGTGTAGCACTAGGAGTTGTCATTGTTCAAGTCTCTATACAACACAAGCTCAATCAATTGGAGGATATATATGATGATGATGTACTGACGTGATTTAGGAGACATATATCTATTGGCTGCGTATGAATAAAGGGTTCAAGAGGGTGTGGAACCAAGGGAAACAGGTCTTGACGTTTTCGAGGTCAAGGATTCTTCAAAAATAATATGGAGAGTAAAGAGTGAAAGAATGAGTTTGCATCTGCTGTGGATATTATGTAAAAACTACATGGAATTTAGGCAGCCCATAAAAATTTGCGGATGGAGCTAGTTGATTTGGAAGCTAACACGCTTTTACGGAGACGTTTTTAAGCTAAAGTATTGAATAGGATTTATGTTGCTTTTTTTTCCTAAAAAGTAAAAATATAAGAAAACGGGTTGCAATCAAGATGTTTTTACTCGTCAAATCGACGCATAGTTGTGAGCTGACTTTGTCTCCTATGAAAGTCAAGGCACATGATATATAACTTAATGTGATTTAAACTAAATGTTACAAATCAGTGCAATCTATTTGTTGACGACCATGAGAATCAGCGTCAGTTCTATTTGGTTTTCCTATAAATAAAGATCGTCCGTTACTTTATTTCTACCAATGTAAATTTTTGTATTAAAATATTAGGTTATAAAAGTTTTAATAAAGCACCGTAATCCTGTACGTTTTTGTGGAATGTCGTTTAAGTTTGAAAATTTGAAAGGGTGACACACAAAGAACGTAGGCCCTATGAACCCCAACCACCCCAACCCCCCCTTTGGCATCATTGAGAGGAAGGCAGCCTGGCATACGGCATACTTTTTAATTGACTGCTCTAATTCTGCTCTCGGCTTCAAATGTTTACACTAGGTTTTTGTATACTTGAGAGTACATCGATCGAAATGCTGCATACAATGTATCGCTACTTTCTACTATATTAAAAGTAGCCATAAATCACAAACCCATATAATACTCGTTGCATACTACACACTATATACCTAAAGGACCTATAACTATTTGCTGCACATGGTTTTATTCCTCTATTGCATAAGCAACTATGATGGAACGTTTTCAAATAGGATGGCTTTTTATTAAGAAGTAGCGATGGTAAGAGTGAATCAATACAAACCAGCTGCAAAACAAGACAAAACAATAATTAATGTATGGTAGTTACTTTCTTTAATATTTTGCATCAGCTCCCAACCGAAATTACCATCTGTGTATAATGATCATCATCACAAATTCGATCGTAAATAATCTGGTGAGTTAATACAGAAGAACTTCCATGTGTTAGATTCGATGATTCGAGGCCAACTTCGATTCTACCACCATCGAGCTATAGGGCTACGCCATTGCTAATATCTCCTTTTTAGGAGTTAACACCAATTCAATGGGAATATGGAGAGTTGAGAAGAAAATTGCTTACGAATTCATCACCGTGTTATTCTGACAATGTGATGTAAGCTGGCATGTGTTTTCTTAATTTGTAATCTTTATACTGATACAAGAAATCTCATTCATTTATTTAAAAGGTTGTTTGTTAGTCGTACTTTCAGGGGAATTTTGTCAACATTGTTGCTACTGACAGCGTCGGCTTTCCACCTTCCCTTCACTGACCTAGGTGTTTTTTGACTTCACTAGTTGGCGTCGTCGAGATCACTAGCCTAAATTCATGAGCGTAGACGCCAATTCAATAACTCAACTTTATCGAGTACATGCTGAAAAGGATCTTTTCCTAAGAAAGTAGCTACCGAACATAAAAATATTTTGCCTCTGCATTGTCACCCGACTCGTTTAGTTCATGGAGTTGCCTTCTTTGTCACGGAATTAAATAGCACAATTTTATTTGTAATGCACGCGTGGCATGATTACATCCAAGACATACAGACAATGTCCTTACTACTGATCGCCTTGGTGTACAAGTGCGACACTCGATTGCCTGCAACGGTATTCTGTCTGAAGTAGAACCTCATGGACTGATTATCCAGGAAAGACAAGTACCTAATCACCATAAGCTTGACTTTGAGATGCAAAAGCACTGGATGAGTTCTACTTGCATACTCTGTCCATAATTAGAGGCCACCGCCAATAATCCCTAGTCAACTAGAATCTTTGTATTGGTGATAAGTACCTTTTCTCCTTCTGCTTGTGAATCCCTTTGACGAACTCGATTGACTACTAAGGAAACACGTGGGTGCTGCTCTGGAGCTCGTGATGAATACAATAAACTCGATGACCCTTTTGCGCTCTTTCGAGTGAGCCATTTTCCATGCACGCTTCTCACTTTGTTGTCAGCTTTATTAAAGCAAAGCGCGCAGGATGTGATCAATTTCCTTACTCAAGTCAAATAATAGACCATCGTAAATACGTTTTAGCTTGTTGCAGTTCAACTCTTTTATCGGACATTTTGTTAGAAAGTTTACTTGATTAGCCATTGCGCTCTCTTTAGTAACGTAAATGACAACAAGATTGTGTTCCCTTAGCAAGAACAAACAGTACTATTGAGTGGGAAGTTTGAAAAACAGAGGGGGGAAAGCGAGTCTGTGGTGTGAAACTGATTCCAAAAATGTATCAACAAATAAGGCCGCGGGTTACTTTTAACATCTTACAGGAAAATAGAGCGAATATATATATATGTAACTCAAATAGACTATAACCCACGTGTTATTGTTATTGTGCCTGTATATTGCTCTCTGTGTGTATGTGTGTGCGTGTGTCCAGAGTAAAACAGGGTCTTTTTGATTGTTTGACCTCTATTAGAAAGTTCGGAACAAATGAAATTTTCCAAGATCATTCATCCACTGCGAAGTGGCTAAGCTAATGCATCCTTGGGGTCTCTCTCGATACACCCTTTCTAGAGCTTTGAATCTTGGAAAAAGAAACACTGGTGGAATCGTCTAATCAGTTGTAGAGACGAAGCATAGCACTGTGGTGGCTTCCCCTCTTTCTGACGACCCGGTGTGTGCCACCTGTTTTGCTCCCATTTTAGCAATTACTTTCGGTGCCTGCACAATTGCACGTATCCCGTGTTTTTTTTAAGGTTCCAAATTCAACAGGAAGGAAAATGATACTTGGAAACCAAATCCCGAAAATTTTGAAAGAAGGCACGAATTACAACAGAACTAAAGCCGGTCAAATATGCCTGGCTTGTATTTTCAGGTTTTCTGATGTAGAAACTAGTGTTTAGCTTGATGAATCCTCTTAGCCAGCCCGCTCCTGGTCTTTCATTCAGTTTTGTGCTTGACTGGAATTAGATCTTCAGTATTATTACCCATTGGTAGGCTAGCTTTCTTGTTGTATAGGGTGTCATCCTGTGTTTCAGCGGTTAGTTATTTTCGATGTATGCATTAACCTCTTTCTTTTGTTTGGGACCAATCCTCTCCTGAACACTGTCATTGTCATTTTTGCTACCACTAACACCATTCTGCTCGATATTTTTTAATTTTGCCTTG
>JAAAKM020001340.1:0-11541 GCA_010016025.2 Alatinidae sp. Z8VKAUB7J3 | reverse complement strand
TTGTTTAGTGGTCAAACACCTGAAGAGCTATGCAAGGGAGTGGAATTCAGTTTATAGCTACAACACAACGATTTAATGGATTAATGCAGCAATAATTCACTTACTAGTAATTTATTTCGATGAAATTGTCAACAATTGAATTATAAGGTGATACATAAGGTAAATAAGGTACATAAGATATATAAAGATGATTCATATAGAGTTACCTTGCATTCGATTAAAAGTCAAATTTGAAGAGCAGTTTGTAGCCGTCAAGCCTCCATTTATTGTGCATCTTTTAGCTGGAAACCTGTTTAATAAACACTGCTTTTGGCCGCCAGCAACGCAAAGATATCAGTAAATAAGTTCGCATGATATAAAGTAGAAAGAGACAGAATGCCACCAACGTTTCCTCCATTTATGTATTTTGTGAGTACAACAACTTTTAATATTGACGTACATATCAATCAATTACGTCTTCAACTATGTTTCGCTTGGTTTTTACAATAACTTCATAATTTCATCGGTATATTAATAAATGTCCACTCCTTTGACAGTATCGAACGTTAATTAATAATCACTCCCAAAAATGAAGTTAATAGAATGATATCTTGAGAACAACCATCTAATAAATCTTCCACGATCGACGTAGTCATATGAGGAAGCCTGGGCCCGAGGTTAGAAATACCCGTCTGAAAATAATTATGTTCTTCTTATGGTTTGAAGCCTCGTTCCCTAAATCTTTGAATGTTCCAATGCCTCGATCAATGCATCGGTTGAAGAAAGGAGCCCTGTGACTCCGGTTATGAGTCCAAACCCGATAATAATACAATTAAAAATTATCTTAGTACCAGAGAGACCTTGCCTCTTGATTGAGGTGTGAAACAAAGCGGGGAAGACAAGAACTAAGCTGACCGCCGTTACACTTCCAAATATTGCCATTAAGAGAGAGAATTCTGGTATCAACATGCCCATTACAACAGTCATGGCCACTAGGACTAGACGCATGAACGTGTCGTAGCCTTTCTCGGCCCAGGACATTGGTTTATGTATTCGTGCAAACGGGAATAGTTTGGCCAAGAAATTGACATCAGACCTTTGGATTATGTTCATAATGACGTTTGTTGGTAAGGCATATGAAAACAGGCCGCTTGTGGCCAATGCTGCATCAACTAAAGTCCTGAAGGTTTCATTCTCTATATTGTTTGTCACTCTTTGGTGAGTGGAAGCTCCATATTGGCAAGCAAGAGCCATTCCAAAGAACACCTTAGTGACAGTAGCAAGAAGAAAAGCTACGTTAGAAACAATGTTGAACTTGTTCGGTTCTTTCATACTGCCTTCTATCCTCGGTAGGTAAGGATGGGCAACATAACTGAACAAAATAATGCAATTTGCAATCGACAAACCTTTGATATTCACAAACGGTAATGTTGACGACTTCCAGTCGTGAATTCGTAACATCGAGTAGGAAAAAAGAGTTAGGAAGACCGCGTTCAGAAATAGTATGCTCATCAAACTCAGCCATGAAATGCTGCCTAGATTGGTAAGGAACACGGTAGGAAAGACCAAGATACCAGCCAATGCCATGCATGCATACCGAGAAAGAAGCACAGAAGGAAAGACGTTTTCAAGGAAGTTTGAAATCAGGATTAGGTATAGGATGCAAGCCCCAAATAAATGCAGCAGCTGAACTGAACTGACGATCTTGGAACCATAGCTTTTCCAAACTGCTCTCCCTACAAAGTATAGAAAAGAAATGAAAAATTGTTATTTCCGATTTTAAGGCGAAAATCTACACACTTTCAATAACATGACTTTAACTGCATTCTAAGCTTTTGTTTGCAACGTCCCTTCAATGTGCAAATTAGCATCATAAGCATCATAAGTGTTTACAATAAACAAAGGAGTAACTGGATTATCGTAGTCCTACGTTGTATTAATTGTCCTGCTAGCCTATTTTGTATATTAAATGGCAATTTATAACAGTCAAATCTAGTCACTACAGTTTTACTCTGTCGATGTCTTTTATGGTTAATATAGAGTTGGCGGAATTAAAGGGGCCAACTACACAGAATTTAGTAATCAAGCTGAATAGCTTCGGTGACTAAATATAAACACTACGCTTTTCAACTTTGACCCGATGAAGTTTTAAATCGCCTTCAAGAGTGAAACGTTTAGCTCCAGAGTAACAGGCAATGAAGTGTTTAGGTACTGCATTATTGGAACTCTGGTCATTCCACTGGTCAAGGCAAATTTGCACCTACTAAAGTCAAACTAATAAGATCATTGATTAACTCTGTTCCATTATATGGTTGTGATTTATGGACGTTTGGCAGACAGATCAAGAAAAGAACCATTGCATGGAAAATATGATGATTCCCAAGAATACTTTGGATGAACTGTAAACAGAAAATTACTAACGCAATTGTGACAAGGACGATTAAGAAGCTCATAGGAAGCTACGTACCCCTAACCAGCGCCATACCATGTTACCGTAAGCTGGGGAGCCCTGGCACAATCATACATGGACATGTTGAAAGCCAGAGGGTAAGAGGAGGCCCCAAATGCAGATAGATCAATGGTATAACAAGTGGACTGGCAAATACATCGTGAACAACATCAGTGCAACAGAAAATGTAATTTTGGTGCAGAAATGTGTTGATACGTAAATAACCCAACGGCAGCAGGCCAAGGGAACAACCTAATCTAGATAATTCAGTAATTATGTAAGTCTGGCGACTGCAACGCTCAACACAAGTATTTATCTTAAGATTACTTTCTTCACTCGGCTCATCTCCAGCTAACATTTTACTTACCAAACTTAATCCCAATTGGTTGAATTGGATTCCATGGAATAGAATTACCCGTAATACGATACGTAAACAGCCATCTGCTTGAATGCTTGTTTTTGTTGCTTAATGACTGAAGATACCGCTAGAGACATTTCAAAAATGAGTTTTAGTTATGTTTTGTTTCTTGAATTTGTGAGATGAAGGTTATCACTTAATGTTTTATAAACTGATGTTTCAGAAATTCAGTCTCAATTAAAACTAAATGTACAAAAATAAGAAGAAAAATATATTTGCTTATATCTAAAAAAATTTAACTAAAGTGTCACTTTCTAGAGTTGTATACGATACGGTCGATATACTCTTTCCAACGTTTCCAAGTTCAACAAAAATAATATTGGTCATGCTAAGGTTTCGCAATTACTTTCCTCAAGAACTTTCGCTTCCCTGCAGCCTATAGCTTTTCAAGGAGGAAATTGTATGACACATCAACTGAAAATAATATGCTGAACTGGATGAGGCATTGAATAAAGACTATTACCTAAATACGCATACCATAAAGACTTATAAATCGTATGGAACAAGAAAGCGAACCAATGAAATACCAGGAACACTTTAACATCTTTGAGAAATATGATATTTTAGTTTATCATGATACAAAGTGCAACATTAAAGATGGCTTGAATGAGGATGTTAGTCAGCCCTTTTTAATAATCATTTTCAGAATGATGGGCAGCCTGCCAGTGGGGCATTACTTCGGAGTGATTGTAAACTATTCGTGGATAAACATGTTTTTCTTTTCTTCTCACTCCCCTTCTTCTCGCGGTAGATTTACATTTTCTGGTGTCGCAAAGATACCCACTTAGGCTCTTCCCTGTTTATCAAAATTGCACTCCTCGTAAAAATGGTATTTAAAGCAAAGTAAATTTTAAATATATAGAATATATGTTTGGATTTTAAGGCTTACGTAAGGTCATCTTTTGATCAATAATGTTTGTGTATTTCACAAACTTTACATGGTTTTTTCTTGTTACCTTCTTAATAGTAACACAAATTCTAAATTTTTTGACGTTATTTAAGATAATTTTTAACAGCCATTTCACTCACTCTATTTCTGCAATTTGCTTATTTCTTATTAGAATCGCCTGGGTGTAGAAAGCAAACTCACTAAGTCAGAAGATTTTACAATGTAAGTCAAATCTGCACTATAACTCAGAAGAATGTGGGCAAATCACCATAAAACACCAGCAGTTCTTACTCATGTATCTTGCCAAACACTAAGAGAGTCACTTTGCGACAATGGAACATAATGCATTCCAAATCTAATTTTTTCAACATGAAAATATTGATAAAATTGAACTGTTTGATAATTACATCGATTAAAGGATCCACAGGCTAAGTAGTGATAAAGGAAATTGAAAAAGTTGCTTACAGTTTATGACTAGGAAAACAATACCGATGCATCAAAACATCTATTATAAAGTATGTTTTCAATTTGCTAAGTTCTAAATATACAACAGCTGTATTTTGAAAGAAGTAAATTTGCTTCTAATGGTAGCCTCTTAATGTAGCGCTTGCACAAACTTATTACTTGATTTAAAAATATAATCAAATATAAATAATGGGAAGAGATATGAAAAACCTATTTGAAAAACAGAAAAAATATTGCTTTTCCCTTTTTAACACCATTTTGAACGACGCGTTTATTTTACAGTCAATTGCAAAAAGTGAGAACATTAGAAGCTTGGGTAAATTTTCTCATCCAGTATAATACGATTACAGAAATTGTTTGAATACATTCACTCTTAACAAGTTAAGCCAAAGATAAAGCATGAATAGCTTTGAAGGACATTTTTAAACATTTACCAATAGTTGTACTTATATTTTTAAAGACATTCTGCTTAATTCCCATTTTACTCTGCGACATGATTTAGCTAAAAAAGGCCCATACTGAGAAATTTTCTGTTTTTATTAAATAGCTGAGGAGAAATTCAGTGGTCCTGTGGATTTTCACAGAAGGATCACTCCGCTGACTGACAGTTTGAAGGAAAGCAGATGATAAATTTACAGCAATCCGTTTCAAGTGAGTCGCAAGAAAGTATTTGCAACAGCACTGCTACTACAATTGTACACTTTTAAATTTATCGATATTATACATGCAATATGAAACTTGATTGCTCTTTACACTCACAACATTATTTTTAACTATCTGAGATCTGGGCTTTTTCATACCTTAAAAGAGGCCACGTGGGTGCCAGCACTAATAGTGTCAAAGAAATTTATGTTCTATGGGGATGAATTCGATTCCAGTTACATTTTTATCCAAGCCTGACAGACATAGTCTAAGGCTATTTGAACAGATTTTAGAAAATTTTGTATCAGAACATTTTATAGCGTGCATTTTTAAACAAGAAATGGGAATACGTCTTTTGTTGCCGTTTTCACGTATTCGTGCCCAGCGTGACCTTTTCTGACATGAGCAAAGAAATCGTGGAATATCCTATGATTTTTTTATGAACTTTGAAACTTGTTTAATAGCATAAATAAAAATGCCAACTGTGTAGCAACAAAATGAATACTCATTTTAGACTGTGCTTTTAGCAATCCCAATGTTTAATACATCTCTAGAAGGATCGTCATAGGACGCTTGAACGACAACTCAGTTGAAACCATTTTCTAATCAGACGTATAACTGAGTGCCGTATACTACAATTGTTTAATATTTTATATATTTTTTATTAATTACGAAAAGAAAACTGTATCTACTGTACTTCCGTCTATCCTTGAATATACCGTGTATCAAGAACGTTTAAAAAAACAGCATACGAAAGATTTTGCAGTCAAAACTAAATCTTTTGATTAAAAAGGTCAAATTACAGAACAGGCAGATTCCTTTTACTTAAAAATACACTTGACTCTTAAAAGATAACGACAATTTTTTATTTAACATTTTTGAGAACCATTTCTAGTAATAAACTTGAGCAAGGAATTTCTTTAGTTGCTTTCTTCTACTATTTTTTCAATATTATAATTGCTGATCGATATCCAACTTTCCATGTTAGAATCCTGTCGGGCTTCTTATCGCTTCCCTAGGTTTAAATCGGGTTTGTTTAAAGTTTTGGCTGACTTTTAACAAGATCAAAAGCTAAACGTATGGTTTGAATTCAAAGCACTCTTGTTGGAATCAAAATATGCCATGCTCTAAAACCTTTCCCATTATATTTTCACATTCTTGATGATAGCTCACAGTAACTAATGAAATTTTATTACAAATATATACTTCTGTTCTATGTGTTTGTAGGCGCATCAGCAACACTCTTTGAAATGTTTAGAACGTTTGTTCTCCATATGTTGTTTTTTACTGGGTTTTTTCTACACAAAAGACATAGAATAAAGTTTACACTTCGCTTCTTTTATAGTTTAGTATACTGTCAGTTGTGTCTAAAACAAGTTAGACTTAAATGGAAAACTCTTATTGTAAACTTTTCAATTAAAAATAATCGGAATCTAACATTGAAAACTTACAGATACAGAGATTAAAAGGGATAAGGTCATAAAAAGAAGGACGTGCAAAGCAACATCAGCACACGTACATATCTGATACAAAATGCTGTTGACTGAAAAATTGTTGCTCCATCAATGTTGCGTGCAGAACCTTAAGTCAAAGCTCTAAAGGAGCTACCCTGGGTCGCAAACCCTAACAAACATCTTTCTTAAAGTCAGATAGCAAAGAGTTTTGCAGGCTTTACAAGATTTTTGTGAATTGCGCGCTGGTTACATTAATCAATTGTCACTAAACAAAAATAACTTGCATTTGACCGCACCCAGAGCCGATCCATTAAAACCTTGTAATCTTCACGTACATCACACACAAGAAGTGTTATCATTTTATGTGCCAGTCCTTGGCATTGGGATCAACAAAGCAACGCTGTCAACAAAATCAAGTGCAAACATTGTGACTGTAAAAGCCAGAAGTATATTTGGGTCTACAATGGAGGCTATCAAGTCTCTTGCTGCAACATTATCTTAACTCACCAAAGTGTTCTTGTGAGAAATAATAGACAAAATATCATTCAACCTTGGAGGAAACAATGTCCCGTGAGACTCATCAGTATTATTATTGAAATTTGACAACCAGTTGTCGTTAGCTGCTATGACGTGGCAATGTTGCGGTCGGTGACTTAGGTGGACAATTAGCAAAGAACACTGATTTGGTAAGCTCAAGGCAGTGCAGGGTTGCTGTGTCAATTCATATGAGGTTTAGCATCGAAGCAAAATCTACCCTTTTTCAATGTAAGCTGCTCATCCATGTTCTTCCTAACATCGCAAAAACGTTAAGTCTAATCTGTTGACACGAATAATCAGACATGATCTGATTAAGAATAAAAATTATCTTGTGTAAATTTAGGTACGTACTAGCTGCTATTTAAACGTTTATCGTATGTTTTATTTCTCTACTCTTCAGAAAACAAATGGCCACCAAAGATAGGACGTTATCCTGTTTCTGTGATGGTAAACATAATATTAATGGCCACTTTCAGCAGAGCAGAACGTCCTTGAAAAGAAGGGTACCAGGTTTGATTTCCCAGCCAAAAATACACATTGTCACCAGCAACAAAGTGTGACATATTAGCATGAAACAGGGGCAAAGAAATAATTAGATTTAAATTGGCTTATTAATATTAAAACATCAGTTCTTAATTTTGCTAAGAAAAGTCAAAGATGAAGATGTTAAGTTAATTTATGGTTTAAGCAAAAATTTGCAATTTTTATACTTTATTTTCTTTATGTTTCTCCTCTGTTTGTATATTTACTGATTATGTAAACTTATTGTGGTCACTTTGACCTTTATTCTATCACAAATCAATTGTTAGGCTCAAAGAGCGAGAGGATGGATAAAACTATATAGAAGTGTAGAGCAAAAACAGGTTAGAAAAGCGTTGAGCTAAGCGTAGGAGATAATTCCCTAAGAAGTGCTCTGCAGAGCACTGTACAAGAAGGTCTTTACTTAGTACATTCTTTTGATCGGCAAACGTTAAACTACTGTAATGCTACACCTGTGCTACTCTGAGCTTCTATATCTTTTGCCGTTTATAATCTTACACTCAGAGGCGAAGTATTACGTACAATGAGGTTGGTATTGTGCTGGAGCAGGCTGGCCATCTGTTGCTATCATCATTAGCTATACAAAACATAGGCAAATAAAGGGAATCAGGTAGATAAAGGAGCGGGTGTCTTTTATTACCCCGCATAATAGATCTGCCAGTGTTACGGATTTTAACAAGGGCTAAAAGAAAATGCTCTTCTAATCCTTGATCAATAAATTATTCAAAATGAGGATAGAGTGAGTTCAACTGAAGTCATTAGAGCATTTGGAACACGCACCTCAGAACTGTTCCAACAGTGTGGATTGCTTAACAGATGGAGGCGATTGAAACGACGGAAGTGCTATAACAAGACTATAATCCACTCTTTGAAAAAAAGGTGTCCACGATTTTTTAATCACTTATACTTCTCACTTGTTTTCCATATTTTGTTGTTAGGATGTACAAAACTATTAATTTTAGTTACAGGATAATTCGGTACTACAGACCTTTAGGGTTTTCTTCTTAGATTTGCCAACTTAGACCCAAGGGGTCTGGTAACATGTGTTAAGACTAACTAATTGCAGCTGCGGTACGTAGAAATTGCGTCCTATCATTGATTTGCAACTATAGACTTTAAACTGTTTTGTCGAAATCCTACAAGTAATGTTTTGTTAAGATATGCTGAACGCCTCTTCTGCAATTTCTAGCAATACAAGTCTTGCACCACTCTCGCTGCTTATCATTATATAAGCGTCACGACACCAATCGCCATATACTTTCATAGACATAAATGCCAGCGCTGTGATATTGATAAGTGAAACTGCTATTAGTCACAAAACCGAATTAAGTAAAGCTGACCGATTGATTAATCGGAGCTTCCTCCGTATAAGCTATAAAGCGAATATGAAAATATTTTTGGAAAGATTGTTTGACGATGCAGTGTATAGCCTTGCACCACTAAGCAATGTGACTCTGCCATAAGGAAGCGCCTGCTTGAGAACCCAGACTGTGCCAAAATGTACACGGACAATTGCTTCCGTATCATAGGAGAGGCCAGGTTTGCATTTCATTTGGTCGTTCTGGAGTTAGTCCACATAAATGTAAGAAAACCTTTGCTATGCAGACAAAAAGAGTTCGTTTTCTCACTAGACCTATTTAATTAATCTTGTTGTAAAGGACGTTGATTGATTCAAAAACACAAGCCATTCAGGCAGTCCAAATTCTTTCAAAATACAGTTGGGTATACTTTTTTACACATTCCATTTCGATCATTCTGAGGTTAATACTCTGAGTCGTGTCAGACTAAAAAGCTTTTCAGTACACAATGTTTTCGCTATTTCGCGCAATATATCTTACGTCCTCCAGAAACCCGTTATGACCTCGTTATTGCTCTTTGCAGCCCTCTTGGTGATTTGTTGTTTATTTCCTGTTTTGTTTATTATTATTTTTTTTCTTTGTTATATGAAATACCTGAAAGTACAATAACTAATTAGTGGTCTATAGTTAGTACGGTTGATGTGTCATGTTTTATTCGTAATTTTTAATTATCCCCTTGTGTATACGTGATGTAATTCATTAGCGTATTAAAGCAGGTCTGTAATTCTTGTAAAGATATTCAATCTGATGAAGATAATATCAAAAAGTTAGGATAATGTGTATTTTGTTAAGCTTTATATATGCATGTATGTATATATACACGTAAATGCATATAAAAATGAAAATGTAAACGCTTGAAAATCGTCAATAGACGTGAAACCAGAGTTGTTCAATTAAATATCAGACCGAAGTACTAGCCTTGCTTTTATTCCACAAACCTTCTTACAATCTATAATCACAGGATTTAGGTCAAGATTTAACCGTTTACGATATATATATATGTATATATATATATATTTGTATATATATATATATTATATACATACATACATTAAGATACGAAGATATGAAGATATATATTTTATATGATATATTTTATTTTTAAATGTTTTTATATATAATCGCATTTTAAGCCATGCCATTTCGAATCGCATGGAGTGTTTTGCCATTTGCTTCGTGAGCTTAAAAGTCATTCACTGTAATTTAAACTAATCAGCATTTTATACAATAAGAACAAGAGTTACTTGCTTTGAGAGAGTTAACTTTGAATTCAAAGCAATTTAATTCAGATAGGTAGAGGTCAGTCTGTTGTGTTGTTTAGTGCACATTCTCACCCATTTATAAGTAAAAAATTGGTGTGAATTAAAAACGTTAAAAAGTAAAAACGTTACTGCTTTGAGGGCGGCAAAAAAGAGCCTCCGATTTTTTTCAATGTTGATGCTAACTGCTTAAGATAAATATTACGTCAACTCTTGAATTATATTTATAGCTATTAGACCAATTATTTGTGCTATCATTGAACCTAAAGACCATTTGGAATGGTTCACTTATTGTAATAAATGGTTGATAACTGTGACGTAACAATATTTCCTATAGATCTCAACAGCAATTAGTGGCATTATTGGTGGAATAATACCAATTTATGGCATTAGCATTGCATCATATATTTCTACTGATCCTGCTTAATTACCTTCATCAATTAAGGATTGAAGCAACATACTTCACTCTTTTGTTGTAGAAATCGAAACGTCTTACAAGAAAATTCCTGTCTACAACGAAAAGACGACGTTCCTTTAATTAGTGAAAAAGTCTTAAAAGGTCAATCTGCAATACGCAACACCTGTATATTTTTCCGAGCAACTTGCGCAGTTCCAGATGGTAAACACGGCAATCGATGAACTTTGTGCATCATTAAATTCTTAACAAGGACAGCTCTTTATTTTTGAAGAATACAAACTAGGACAGATGGAAAATACTGTCCTTAAAATTGATCATGAATTCAAAGCTATACATCTGTAATGATTTTTCATGACGACATAAATCTTCGTAAGACTAAAGAAAATATATTGCCTGGTCGCACTAGCGAAAATCGTTTATGTCATAAAAGCAAAATACTTGAATGTGTAACAAAGCTTTCAAGCGCAAAACGTCCCAAGAAATTATTTATGACGTCACGTTGATGTTTCCTTACAAACCTTTCCTTAAACTACAAAAATTCTTGACACGTTTGCATACTCTATATCGAATTGATGCAAAGCCCTTGCAAGACACCTCTCTGCATTGGATCAGTTTCGGTTACAAGTATTGCTTCTTTCTTATAGTCAGATTTCGAGAACAAACGACAATCCAACGAAATCCTCTAAGTTTCTTACTTTTAGCAGCTAATGAAAAAAAAATCGTATCTACATATAGACCTAAAACTGATACATGGAACTGCTAGTGTACATGTGTTTGATAGATTATATTGCAAAAGAGCGTGCAGGTTAACCGTAATTATAATATTTACTTACACTAAAGGCTTCGAGATAAAATTTTGTGATAGGTTTGGAACTTCTTAATACCTACTCAGTCTTTACTACTTTCCTATGCCCTAAATAAAAAAATGACAGGAATCTTCTTCTAGTAACTTCTTTTAGGAACGTTGGAAGAATTCTGAAAGCAGGGGGGTGCTTGTTTTAAGTATATATATATATATATATGTATATATATATACATATATATATATATATTTGTCACGGAGTGGAGCATTACCACAATTAATAATTATAATTAATGAATTTCCCTTTTCCCACTGAGTGAAGGCGAAGGCA
>JAAAKM020001338.1:0-14798 GCA_010016025.2 Alatinidae sp. Z8VKAUB7J3 | reverse complement strand
AGATGATAAAAACCCATTGTCACTGCAGTACCTTGCAGCGAGCGGTCAGCGGACTGCCAGTTAAATAGGAAAAAGTCAAAGAACTAAATTAGTTTAGGCGAAGTCGCCCAGCTGAGTAGCTGATACTCGAGTCCCAGCCAAGTGGTTGGTGGAAAGGACCGATCGGTAAGATCTCATAACATTTTTCTCGAATTAGTCGTTATTTATCATAGAACTAGTCTTAATGTAATGTTTATATTGTACTTAGATTACAATCGCAAATCAACGCTAGTTAACGCAACTCAATCGCAATATAACAGTAAAGTACGGAGCTTCCGAAAAGATTGTATATCATAAGTCCGAGAGTGTTCTCTATTATCGTCGTCTTATTGTGCATTGTAATCGCAGGAAATATATTTTAGTGCAACTCCTTCTTGGAAGAAAGTTCTTCCCCGAAGGCCGGCCACAGGTAGTGACAGGTAAATATGTACGTATGGGTATGCTGATGATTTGTGACTAGGAGATAGTCTAGGTAGATCGGTTTTTGTAGTCAGGGAGATTCAGATAGTTATTAGTAGGTAGTAAAATAGGTACGGGTAGGTAGTTTAGTAGTAGGTAGCTTAGCGGTGAGTAGAGGTAGGTAGGTTTCTGGTAGGCAGAGGTAGGTAGCGTAGTGATAAATAGAGGTAGATGGCTTAGTAGTGGGCTGGGTAGGTCGTTTAGTGATAGATAGAGGTACATAGTTTAGTGGTGGGTAGTGGTAGGTAAGTAGAAGATAGGTGCAGGGTAGTAGGATGTTGCAAACAGGTAGTTAGTAAGAGGTAAAGATAGGTATGACGTAAGTAGCTCACTCGGCCGTTTGGCAAGGAATGGATGTAGATTTTGTTCTCATTCACTAAACTATGTCTCTGTAAACATGTCTAAATTCTATTTTAGCAAAATTCTAATAGCATTTAGACTTTAAATTCAAGATAATTATGCTTCAGGAGCATCAAAGGTGAAGTATTTAGAAACCGAATTGGGAACGAACCGAAAATAACTATGGGCTATCGTCCTTATTTCTGACACTGCGTTTAGGCTGGTCACGTCTGTGTTATTCATGCTTGTTATGCGAGATTCTCCATTGGAAGGTTGGTATAGCAGCTTTTCGTCGATAACTAAGAGGCTGTTCTGGCTAGAAACTTTGTGCTCAAAACCATTTGAGAATGAGCAGATGCTAGATGGGCACAATGTCTTAAACCTTTATTTACTGTTTTGAATGAAGAAAATTACTCTAACATATTGGTTGAGATAAACATGATCATCCATTTGAGAAAACAAATCCATTGAATTCAGGTAGACTCTATCATCTTTGGATGTGATCTATGTTGTTCATTTTTGGGATCTATGTTGTTCGTCTTTATTGAGTACCAATTTGTCACCAATTTCCCAATTTTTATTCTTGTTATCATTTGCCATCATTTAGGTTCAACTGTTGCATTAGTTTTGGTCATTCTCCTCTCATTAAGTGAACCCAGACTTTTGCTTTTTGGGTCCAACCCTGATTTACGAGAGGACCTCAAATT
The DNA here is from genome assembly GCA_010016025.2 of Alatinidae sp. Z8VKAUB7J3. NCBI lineage: Eukaryota > Metazoa > Cnidaria > Cubozoa > Carybdeida > Alatinidae > Alatinidae sp. Z8VKAUB7J3. The sequence continues at coordinate 13,254 of JAAAKM020001338.1, read as the reverse complement.
TTTATGGTGCACCAAATTATGGGGGGACCTGAGAAAATTTTTCCCATGGGGGGACCTAAAATTATGAAGGGACCTAGAATTTATGGGGGGACCTGGAAAGCTGGATGAAACCATGTCTGAATTGTGCCACATCTTCATTTTCTGTCATTATTTCCCTGCGTTGATGGTTTCTCAGGTTTCTTTGCTCTGAGAGTACACTACAAATTTAAACGTTCTATAACTGTTGTTTTAGGGGGTCATTGGTTTCATGACACAGAAGGGAGGTAGTACAGTTACAGGGGAATTATTGTGAATAATGAGAATATGAGAATTTCATATTTTGTTTTTAAAATTACAAAGATGGATCAGTACTCAGTGTATTTAATTATTTTCTGTAGTCAAGTATTTGGTATATTTAGTTGATCAACACTGTCAATTATTGCTGAGTAGACCTCGCTTTTCATTTCCATTTTAATTCATATAGCTTTTGAAAAAACCTGAATTGCTCTTTGCCCCCACGTTCCATATTTTTGTGTAAAACATGTAGTGCCTAGAGTGAATAAAAAATGTTTAAGTACATATGACAAGGGTAACTGATGACATAGGATGAAAAGTTCAATGGCGAAAAGGTAGGACCACGAGGAATCAAACCCCATCCTTCAGTGTTGCAACGTGATGTGTTACCATTACACCATGGCCCCATACCATTGAGGGGTAGATATTTTGGATGTCATTTGTTTTGGTTGATGTCACTACACATATGTAGGGGGAAGGATTGCAGAAGTATTTTTGTCATTGATTGAGAGACTACCTTGCAAAAGCATTGATCCATACTCTTGAGAATTTTCAGGAATTTTTCACACCCCCTGGACATATTTGGACCCCCCTGCTTATTAATTTTGGCGAATTCTGTTTCATACAATTGAAATTTATGTCAGCATATCCTATCTTGATTTATTTTCACAGATTCTGTTTGTTTAAAGGTGCACTATATGCTCATGGAGCAGTAGTTAACAGATACATCAAGCGCTAAGTGTTTAGCTTTAGGCACCCAAGAGTATGTACTGGAATGTAATCCCTACAGCAATGTCTTAGGTCTTCATGGTTGATTGCTGATCTAAAACAAAAGTGTGACCCATTTGGGCACAGTTTCTTGTTAAGACTCCATTTGTACTGCTGAAATGAGCCAAGGACACAAACAAAGGTCTGAAGCAATTTAAGTGTTGACAAATTTGAGTTTCAACAAGGGTACCCAAAGGCAGGTGTAGATTCTTGTCAGTTTATGTACTGTATGTAACAGGTCAATATATTTAATCCGTAGAGTAGGAGCATTTTTATCAGGGATGGGGGAACAGGGGGTAGAGCCATGTCCCAAAAGCTTTGCCAAATCTCAATTTTTTTTCAGTGACTACTATTAAGCTTTATCAAAATTGATATTGAACACCCCTGTACACACAATGACCAAAGGCATTTTAATGGAATGTGGAAGGAAAATTGAACCCAGCTTACTTGTAAAGTTACCCCCTGCTAAAATCAACATAAGATCAGCTAGAGAAATAAAATTTGGTGCACTTTTTGAGACCATCTTGAGAAGTTTCAGAAATGAAGAAAGTTCAAAAACTGAAAATTGTGACGACATTATTACATTTTGAAGTAAATCCCTAGGGGTTGTATTCCACTCTTGAATCCCATATTTTGAATCTAGGAGAGATACCTTAGCTTATTGATGAATATGGAAGTTGAAATTAGATATCTTTTAGCTTTTCGTTAAGATTCAAGTGCTTGTTCTCTCATTTCTGGAGCTGCTTTGATTAAGAAAGTACCAAAAGATAGTGAAAAAATGTTTCCACTTTTGAAAAAGTCATTAAACTGTAATTAATGAGGTGCAAAATCCTTTTAATAACTTATGGATACAATAACACTACAGAGATTGGTTGATACTTAACTCAGAGAAATGTTTCAAAATCTGAGAGTACTCAGATTTTCTACATATGGAGACTGACGCCCAAAGTTTGAATATGTATTTTAAGATGTAAATATTGAGTCACCAAAGACCAGCTTTCAGTCATTTGTCAATAAAGAGTTATATGGGGAGTTTGCCTGGCATGGTGATAAATTTACTCTTTGTGCTAAGCAGGGTTAAGAGAACTAGCCATCAGTTTCAAGCAATAATATAAATTTGAATATGGCACCTTTGACAATCTTTGACAATACTGATGCTGTTACTGGTGGATTGTGGGATATAAGACCTGTATCCGCAATGTATTTTTATGGAACTATTGGCACTTCTGAGTTTTGTGTCAAAAGGTAACCTTTGCAGTCTCTCAATCAAAGACCCCTGATAAGCAGTGGGCCCGACTTTGAAAGTACCCTAACTAAACAGAAAAACCATCAAACTGATTAACTAATAAATAAAGGACAGCTGGAGTGTTAAAGGGCAACAGCTGTCAATTTAGGCTACCAGGCAGAGAAGTAAGCTGTGAGGAAGGCTTAACTGCCCAGTAGGATCACCTCTCACCGATCATGGAAAGAACCTGTCAACAATCAAAACAGATATTATATCTATCCCTAGGTCAAAAGCTGACAAGTTAACCTTTGCTCCCTCTCCTTCACTTTAGAAATAACTTATATAAAATCAAACGTTGTTAGGCGATAAGGGTACAAAGATACACAACAGGTACTTAGTTAAGTACAGCTTCGAATACAAAGTATGAGACTTTTCTGGGATTGTTCTACTGGGGACTAAGGGAAAGGCACATTGTTCGTCAGCGGTTTTTGATAGAGTGACTGCTACAGTCGTGGCCAGAAGCCTTGAAATTTTGTAAGTGAAACTGAAGTAAAAGAATGAAAATGTATCATAACAGTTACCACCAAAAAGACACTTTCACTGCTGTAATTTCGGGGTACCTGGCTCTTTCCTTGGGATATTATGGGGCTCTGGAATGTAGCTCACAGAAACGACTGTTTTAAAATTGGTCAGGGGAGTAGTGTTAGAGTGGCCCATAATTCTCAAAGTATTCTGACCTCCATTGTAGGAAGCAGGACTCACAAACGTTTCAAAAGTGTCTTACTTGTTCTATGCTAAATGGTAACTTATCCTAGCTCTGTGCAATTTTGCAAACACTGTTTGCAATCTTGTGTGTTTTGGGGCTGTGTGGGATGGTGTGCAGAAAGAGATTCCTCCGTGAAGAGATACATCACTCTGATCTTAGCTAATAACAATATGCTCAGACGGTATAGCCTCATCTCTGTCCTATATCACAGTTGGGTGAGAAATTATATAAACTGGAGATTTGGTGCGCAGTACGTCTTGAATACTTACACGCAAGTCCTGTTTAAGGCTCTCTACAATTTTTAGCGCTAAGCATCTTTCCATGCAAAGCTAAAAACTGATGTGAGCTATACATTCATTTTCATTTTGTATCGATTCTTCTCTTTCGTTATGAAGTAATTATTTACAGATTACTTTCCCCAAAAAGTCGCGTTTTGCACGAAACGAACTGATGAGAGTCAAACGAAGTACGTCTTGGAATAATTACACGCAAATCCTGTTCAAAGTTCTCCCACAATTTTAACGTTTAGCATCTACTCAAGAAAAAGCTAAAAACTGATGTGAGCTATGCATTCATTTCTATTCTGCATCGATCCTTCTACTTCGTTAGGAAGTTATTATTGACAGCTTATTTTTTTCACTGAGTTGCAAAATCGTTTCTTGCATGAACTGAACTGACAAGAGTAAAAACTAAGGTCATCGATGTTTACACAAAATACCTTGTTTATGGATCTTTACAAATGTTTTAAGTGTTGCATCTTTTCAAGCGAAGCAAAAAACTTCATGTACCCTATACATCTGATGTCATCTCGCCTGAAGCTAATGGGTTGAGGCAACACGGACATTGTATTTCAGCGAATTTACAACATTGCCAAGGTACCACATATATGTTCTCAACGAACGCAGAAATATTTTGTATTGAAGACTATAAATTTGTTATTGCTTTGTCCATGATTCTTTTTATAGGCAAATCTTATATTCATTAAAGCTTAATTAGGCTCAATTCAACCTCATTATTAAGAACATACGAAGCGTGGTGCTGATGTTTTCTTATCAACTTTAGAAAAAGTTTAAGCCAGAATACTGGTGACAGGTAAGTTGCAAAAATGGTAAGCGAACCACATTGCTCACTTTTCGGCCTATTGGCAAGGAATGGACGTAGTATCTGTTCTGGATTGATGACAGATTCTTTTAATTAACAACGAAAAACAGTCCTATTCGGCGGTTAAGCCTGCCTCCTGGCTTGCTTCACTGCCCGGCAGACTAAATTCGGGGACGTTGCCCTTGGATGCCCCAGTTGCCCTACATTTATTGGTTAGCTCCTTTGGTGGCTTTTCTGTTTATTTAGGGTAGTTTAAAATCGGGTCTTTGACGGAGAGATTGTGAACATAGACATGACGGATGTTCCTGGTGTTTAGAAAAAGAGTGCCCGACTTTTGATGATTCTCTTACCAATGCTGATGAAAACTACGAGCAGAAACAGTTGTGAGGTAAAGGCACACAGATAACGTCTCACAGAACATGCTCAGCATTACTTGTGCCTAAATTGGTAGTTTGTTACGTATATTTGAACCCGATACTGAATTTCGGTATCCTTTGTATCACAAGATGCTGGCATTGCCACTTTAAGGCATTTTAGTAGTTTGTAAGAAGGTGAGTTAGCTTAGTCAGTAGAGAGCTGGTCTAGCAAGCTGAAGATACCAGCTAATAAGTGGTATTAGGTGCAAGAGCCTATGATCAAGTAAGGGAAAAGCAGACAATGAGCAAGTAGAAAATCCAGTAGCAAGCGGTCGATCCAGCATTTTCGATATACAGTGAGATGAATAAAACATCCTCACAACAACTGCAAAGTCAGACACAACATGTAAATGGCCAGACTGAAAGTCTGCAACTAAGACACTCGTTGGATGAAGAAGCTGGTGGCGTAAAGAGTTACCTGTATTTTGAAGTCCACCAGGACTACAGTGCAATAAACCTCCACGAACTATAACTAATGAATTATTGAATGGAATGGAGTAAGCTCGGTAAAATCAGCAGAAAACGAATTATTTCTAAAGATTGAAGGAAATAAAATATGTGTGTCCACGATGGTGTTGGAGAGGAGAGATTAGCGTTGTTGCGCTGTTGAGCAAATAACAACGAGTGATTTAAGCGGGCATCAGCTCAAAAACGCCAACAGTACACTTAACTCGACACGACAAGGAAGAAAACTCACACATAGCTTACGAGGCCAGATCTTATCCCTCGTTTATTTGATTTTCTTCCGATCCACGACGTCGATGGACCCCTTAGAAACCTAGTAGTAGTTTGTCCTTCCAACGTCTGATCACACACGAAAATCGAAGGATTATCTGTATTACACAATCTCTTTGCCTTCTTGAGTCGCAGGAAAAACGACCCTAATGTGTTTATTAGTAGAAATTACCTTTATACGGTAAAAAATATATTTATTAATGTTCCAGCTCTCATATGAATATACTCATAAGTAATTATACGCGACCTTTTCGATCTTTACAAAAATAGAACTAACAGGTTGTCTTCTCTCCATGAGATGGATTACTCGTCACACAAAATTAACCACAGATCATATTTCCCAATACGTTGACCTGTTTCCATTCAGTTCATTACCAGAAACTTCTAACAATTGTAACTGTTCTTGACGGAGATTATTGTAAACACAGCATGGGCACGCTGCATTGATTTTAGCGCCTTGCGCACTGTATTCCTTTAGTAACTGATTTGTTAAGGATGGCAATGTCTGTGGTAAGTCCGACATGCGCCTTCGAAACTCCGGTAATATAACATCAGTCATGTAGTAAATCGGGAAATTGTGGCTGCACGAGAACACTACTGAATCTGGCTCCCCAGTAGAGGTTGGACTGAGAGCACCCGATTCGGTCGTGAACCACGGTTCCAAAGGGTTTGCCTTGACTACTGAAGATGCCGCTGACAAAGTTGCCGCTGTCGTACTCGAGAGATATATGTTAGACCCAGACTTCAGTCCTTTTAATTGGGCCGACAGAAGTTCTTTGATGTTCGCTTCGGTTGTTGCTGCTGTTCTTTCATCTTGCATATCCGTTGAAGAATTCTCTTTGGGGTCGCGGAAGTATGTGGAGAAACTGCCATTTTCCATTGCAATTTGCTCAATGGACGTCTCTGTCAATAGTACGAGGAATGAAACCGTAAACTGATCTGTTGAGACACATTTGGCAAGAGGACTACTGAGGACTAGGGTTAAGTCTTGTGGAAAGGATCCTGTCGACAGCATCAGATCTCTGAAAGAGAGAAGAAGAAATTGAAGTGTATGAAATATGACAGCTAGAAACGGAGCAATTTCTCTAATATCAAACTGTTTGCAAGGGCCTAAAATGTTGTCAATTTCGGGGGACAGTATCTGAGACGCCACAGTCCAGTAGATAGCTCTCCAGCCCTCAATATCAGTGGGTACGGGTTCGATACCCCGATAAATTAGGAAGGGCATCCAGTGTTAAAGAGCCCGTTGCTCAAATGAAAGTCCCATGTACGCGGGCATCGCCCTTGCACCTACCAGAGGGGAGAGCTCGGCGTTGAACCGCATAACAATGTCAGAGCCTTGCCCCTTCCAAGTAGTTTACAGTGCCTACATATTACCCATGGGATGGTTTTTATGCAGCTTGAAGAAGTGGGGTTTTCTTAAAGGAAAGAAATGGATATTATAACGACCAAGACGATGAGCAGATTCAAAGAGATGCAAAATGGGTCGAAGCAAATGAGAAAGAAGACCATGATAGTTAGTATAGGAGAGACGATAATGGCAAATGGCGACGGGGAATGCAGAAAAAACAATTAAAAACAGACATACAAAATAAATATGACGCTACAGAAGGAACAAAGGAAACAAAAGATACGACGTAGAAACTACGTAGGAAACGATGAAGAAGACGATGTGGGCAAAACAGAAAAACAAGAAAATGAGAAGACCACGATAAAATCAAGCAACAGACCAAAGAAATAACTTTAACCGGTGGACTAGGATACAAAATAAAAAGCTTTATAAAAAAACAACAAAAAACTAAAGCATGAAGCATAAGTATCATTTCTACCCCTTCCCTAGTTGCAAATTAGTTTAACAAGAAACAATTATAGACTGAGAATAATTAGAACTTTAAAATAGAGGAAACATTAATAGTTTAAGACTGCAAAGATAACTTTGAAAAACGCAAAGAAAAATGACACACACAAAAATAGGTGTACGTAGATAAATTGGTTAAAATAGGCGGAAAAATGGCGTTACAAGCACTAGAATTAAGGTGGCTATGAAAAACTAGAAAGGAAATACCTTCGGTTATGGAACTAGTTAGCTTTAGATGCTGGCTAAAGGCAGGTGCATTTCGTAGACATTGGTCACCTGCGCAATGTCCGAGTCATAGATGAAATAGTGTTTTGTTGGTGGTACAAAATATGAATATTGAACGAAATAGCGAAAACATTGTGTACGTTTTAGTGGATGCTCATTGGTTCAAAACACAAGCCATCCAGGCAGTCCAAATTCTGATTGGCTCTTTCAAGAATACAGTTGGGTATACTCTTTCACACGCTTCATTTTGGTCATTTTGACGTTAGTAATCTGAGGAGCGTCAGACGAAAAAAGCTTTCAAGTACACAATGTTTTCGTTATTTCGTGCAATAGTCATAGATGAGTGCGATAGAAGTGAAAACACCAGGGTAAATTAATCTTGTCGAACTACGAACATTTTTCTCAAAACTCAATGCTTCTGAGCGTCAGAAGTTCGAGCACCAGTTAAATGCTGCAATATCCTCCGAAAAAGATATGAAGCCTACTACGCTACACCGTACTAAGGTGTAAAATTGGGACGTGACTATGATGGCAAAAGAAAAGAAAAAAGAAAGAAACATGTGTCGTTGCCATGTGTCTATACTTCCAAGGAACGGATCGGATAAAGAATCATTAACGGCAGACCTGAGGTGACGAGTTAATGTCGCTTGCACAGCGCATTTGAAGGTGCCGGGCAAAGAGAGGTTGCTATACAAATGCAGTCTACTTGAGCGTATCGTACTACAAACTTACCGAAAGAGAACTGTTGTTAAGTACGGCGCCAAAACGCCCAACCTTTTGACTAATCGATCCTCCAGATCTTGAAAATTTAATGCATTCCTTTTCCACGCCGATATAACCTACAAAGAAATATTTCTTGCTTTTAAAGCCAGACATATATTCTCTTGAACATTCCACGTCGGGGCAGAAAGGCCATGTGAAACTAGAAACCTTCGTGGATATTCTTGCATGGTATTCTTAGTTGATGAAGAAAACCGATCTTCAAACAGATGAGAGATGAAAGTAGTCAAAAGCAGCAATTCTCAAAAGAAGGTGCTTGTCAATCTCTCAACATAGAAATGAGCAAGGGTGATTTGGTAAATTCTCAGTTTTTACAAGGACACAAAACTCCGAGGGAACATATGTCATCCGATGTACGTGGACTTAAAAAATCCGGTACAAAAGATGACTATTTCAAGCCACTGAAAGACGTTCAGACATCTGGACACATTGAAACATCAGTAAATACAAGATATCTACTAGATCACAAATTACATCCGTTAAGATCGGTCAGTTTCTATCTTGGTAACCTCTGTTGCCTCTACGCAACTAAAGCAATTGCAGTTTACATAGAGTTAAGAACAGTTTAGCAGGAAAAAATCAGCTCACACGCGCTTGGGAGAAATCTGCTTCCTTTAAGAATCAGGTTCATCGACATGTACTAGAAATTAGCGAATTTCACAGAGTGTGACAATATAATCCAGTAAAAAGCAAACTTAGACTTCGTTCCTTGATCTCACAACGTGTTTTGAGACGTTTTCATGTGATTAATTTTGGCTTTAGTGTTATTTAGCGAAGTCAAATCCTTGAAAAGTTGGTTAGTGGTACAAAATTTGAATATTGCGTTGAGTAACTGATTCATTTTGTTAAACGTTTTCACCATACAGTGATCACAGCAATCGTATGGAGTGAAATGAAAAAGCCTTTCAGATGAATTTATAGGAAACGAGAAGACCAAACCACGTCGTAGAAAAGAACGGCTGTTAGTCTGTCGACAAAAACAATATATTTACAATTTACGCCTTTTTCAATAAAACAAGCGACAGAAAAGATGTCGCAGTCGTCACTGAGAATTTTCTACGACGTGTTTTGCTCTCCTCGTTTCCTATATATTCATCGTAAAAGCTTTCTCACTTCACTCCATACGATTGCTGTGATCAGTGTATGGCGAAAACGTTTAGCAAAATGAATCCGTTACTAAACGCAATATTCGAAGTTTATTCATACTAAACACATATTTGTTAATTTACGTATACTATAAGTCTCGTTTTCTCCCCCTATCCAGTAAACATAGTGAAAGGCAGGTCCTGACAAATTCGTACATTTTATTGTGAGCAACAAAAGAACCACACCCATGGAATCTCATGCGCTTTATGGAAATAAAGGAATCAATTTTTAAAAACACTAAGCCAAGGCTTACGTTCTTATTAAATCAACTCAGCGTGGTACTTTTGTTCGTGTCATTCCCGATTCATACCTGTCTGGATCCGATTGATTGTTTACAAGAGATTTTCCTGAGGTCGGATCTAAACAGATCCACTTTCATAAGCGGTCCAAAATGGGTACAGATAGTAGATTCTAACGAGTTCAGACCCACAGTGCTTCGTGTGAACAGAAGGCTGCTCCATAGCAGTTTCTGTTCGGATCTCTTAGCATCTGAGCCCCTGTAATCAGGGAATTAATCTCGAAGGCCAGCTTACCTGAATGAGAAATGCCATTATCTCTGTACTCAAAAGCGAGTCGTCTGTATTGTCTAAGGTGCAGTCTTCAATTTTTCTAATAAAGAAGCAAGATAATATGTTAGGAATTGGGATTGTATAAGCAGTTTTGGTCTTCCACTGCCATAAGTAAGGGCACTGGTGCCATTCACACAGTGTCGATTGTTATTATCACGGAATATCGGATATCAAATTACTTACCATGTGGATACAGGTATCTAAACTCAAAGACGGAAAACTACTTAACTTCATTTCACTTTGCCTTACCAGTCTCTGCCTCTTCTATCGCTAATGCCATTGAAAGTCTTCCGAAAGGAATCTATTATTTGGTTCCAGGTCCTACCTCGTCTAGCGCACCACTCAAAGTGCCTTCTCTACAATTCAGTCTTATTTCCTCTCGCAAAAAATGTTGACATTTAACGCTTTCCTGTCTAATACACCGATCCGGATTGAGCCCGCTGCTCCGCCCATCCTTGGTTACGCTTGTCAACAATGAAAAGTCCGTCAAAACATTCCTACGTCCCGCAACGTGATTGGTCCAATGGCGTTTTTCCACTGAGAGGCTCGATCGGTGTATTGTGCTTCTTCATCTTACAAAATTAAATCCTCTCGTCCTTTCTGATCTTTTCTTCACAGTTTCGTGTGCTAGGTAGTTCAACACTCAGATTGTTACTGTAATCGACTGTTGACAACCATTTCAGAAGTTCACAAAGCCTTCCATGTATCACTTCAGTTCCGAAATCAAAAGATTTATTTAGTATTTTACAAATTGCACAATGGATGGCAATCTCTGGAACATTCTCTTGCTTGTTAAAGCAATAAGATCAAAGGACTAGTTACTCTACCAAATACGTACATAATTTGAAAACCATTTTAGATAGTCAGTCTTTACTCTTTACGAAAGAGGCAAAAGTCAGAATTACATCTTACTTGAGGCATCTATTGACTGTTTTAAATGGGGGTTGACGTTAAGTGGGTCGGTGGGGGAGTTTCACCAATTTATTACGGCGTAGATTGCATTCCCCCTTTTTTTCTTTTTAAACCTCACCATTCAGGAATTGTAAGATTCATGGCTGGACAATTATGATATTATCTTTCTCTCACAGATGCCTTACTTATTTTTTCCAAGTTAACTACTACCTATATGGGCAGCAAAGAAACAATCCAAACAGTTACAGTGTTACAGTCAACGTCGCTTCATGATACACTTAGTAAAATCCGGCACCGGATCGATATTTCACCGGCTCAAAATATACATCCGAAATCTTAAGCGAAAACACACTTGCAGCACATGTTTTGAACAAGCTCGAGAACTAAAGCGCAAGTAAGTAGGATCAATAGGTTGCAAATAGATATTTAGATTCATTTAGATATGTATTAGTCATATGCCAATAAACTAAAAGTTACCATCGGCGTATAATCCAGTAGCCAGTAGAAATGGGGATTTTTGGCAGGCTACAATAATCGATTATGTGATAGAAATTCGTGTTAGTTTTGTTTCATGAAGTAAAATCATTCTCGATCATCTTAAAGCCTACTGATTCCGATCTGATAATAGTAGACGTAATTGATGGTTGGATATTGACCTTAGGTTTTGAACGACTCCACCTGAGTATCTATGCCAATGCCCCCAGATGTATTTCGAACAATAGATTCTCACAGACTCCGCTGTTTGGCAACGAAACCTTGGTTTGTGTCAAAAGTATGACGTAATAGCTCAACACTGTGTCCTAGACCCCTGCAACGCGCGTTTTTCCACCACCACGAGAGCTTTTACATCGTCATAGTCAAAATTGCTTAGATTTTATGACGCACATTCGTGACACGACAACATCGATTCATTAAGAATTACGGATAACGCGGACCCGCTCAGTTCTACTTCAAATTATATCTACAACAGAATGCTAACCTTAAAATATCCTCAAGCAGTAAACACAGATCGGTTTGGAAGGACGAATGATCCTGATCTCGTCTGCATTGAGCCTCTAAAGCTTTAATATCGAAAATGAAAGCCTGTGACAGGAAAAAAATAAATGGAATTGTCAATGAAATTACTAACACATTGAGTCTGGAAAAGCCCAGAACAAGAGAACTGTTAACGCTCAGTGTTATGCGCGTGTGCTGGGTTAGGATGAATATGGATGCTAAGAGAACAAACTACAATCATTAAATCAAACATCCATTATCTTTGGATCAAATCCTAGGATACAATCTGGAAGGGAGGCTGGCTATCTGGATTGCATAATAACGGAACCAGAATGAGGCTAAAACATAGACGCCCACTTTTGATGTGAAAGTAAACATCTAATGATCATATCACAACGCTTAGTACACGACTGAATGGATATCACTACGAAAAATACGGATTGGACATCACTTAAAACAATTGAAAATTGGTGTCACTTAGAACAATAAGTGTTCTAAGTGATTGTTGCCATTACGAATACTACGGAATTGATATGGCTTAGAACAATAAGGAATGGATGTCACTTCGAACAATGCGGAATTGATGTAACTTAAAAACAACATTGAATCAAGATTACTGCGAATAATATAGAATTGATATCACTTCGAATAATACGAAACGGGTATCACAATGCATGATAAGGAATTGATAACACTTCGAATCAGACGGAATTAATGTTAGATTGTGGAAAATTACATAAGATTGCTGAGAATGCTATCTTATTATGTGCAATATAAATTGTAAACTATAGATTCAAGTACTTTAGTATTTTCCATTAGATTATGTATATATATACTTTAAATAGCAAGAGAATGTGATGGATTGCTGATAGACACAGTTTTCTATAATGATAGTAACTGTAATGTGTTATCGTCGAAGGCAGAGCAAGTTGAAAGTTACAACAACCATCACTTTCACCTGAAATCTTTTCTACACAAGTTTTTTTAACATCTTAGAGTCAACGTTCGTTACCCGTTCCCATTCTTGTTGCAGGCGTAGACTGAAGCTCGCAGGAAACCAGAGGTTTACATCCACCATCAACCTGGAATATGATATAACATAAATGCAAACATGCTCTATATCAATTCTTAAAACCCAATATTGAAAGAAATAGTTGAAATGTTTTTCTGGTTACTATTAAAGACTCATTAATGAAGCTGTTAGTAGAGTTTTAGTGCCTATACTTGAGTGTTCCTCTGTCCAATGACGCTGCCATAATAGAAACGGGTCAAGACATCTCAAAAACAGCCGACTGAGTTCCCCTCGATTCGGGTGCTTGTTGTTCATCCACACCGAGCGAGTACTCTAGGGTGCCTAATAGAAGGGGGGTTGGAATAAACGGGGGGAGGGGGGAATTCCAAAAACTTAATAAATGGGGGGGGGGGGGTTGGAAAAGCCAGGGGGTTAAAAATAACCAAACATGACAAGAGGCAAAATTTATAAA
>JAAAKM020001336.1:0-14802 GCA_010016025.2 Alatinidae sp. Z8VKAUB7J3 | reverse complement strand
GGCAATAGCGTTCAGCAAAGTGAACCCTTTACTTACCAGAATATTCTAAACCAGAGTCGTTTTCATTGAATGTCCAACAAAGTTACAGAAAATTTGTATCGACCCGATCATCAGACACGTGGTATGAAGCTGCAAATGTATTGTTAATGACTTGGCTATTTTTCATTTGCTAAATAAGGGTACCCTGTTTCTATGTTTTCCTTCAATACACATTCTTTTCGGGGGTCCACTCTTTAGATTTTAATGGTTAGAAGACACATTGGACGCCTAGCGCATTCTTCCAAGCCAAAAATAGAACAATTATCAGCTCTACAGCAGTGAATCGTTATCATAAATGATCAATTAGTTTTGTTGTAGTAAACGTTTGAAACACTGCATTAATTAAAGCACAATAAATTCCAAAGTAGGGTAACCTAATCTGATTTAATATCCTTAAAATGCCTAAATGAGGTTAACAAAGAGTAGCCTCAAAAATATTAATATGCTAATGAAATTTTAAATTGCTACTATTTTTAAGGTATGCTATCAATATAAGGCCAAATAGCTCCAGATATTGGACCGCATACTTTTAAAGCATATCGATAGTGCCTGTCTCCTCTGACATCTAGTCCATATTTGCTCTTGGTGGTGACGTTGTTCTCTTCGTTACCTATATCACAAGGTCAACTGATGCTTCTCTTTCATGCTGTTAACCATCGCAAATTCGTTTTAACTGTTACCAAAAACGTTCTCATTATATACAGCAGCGGTTCCTAACGGGATGTTACAGGAGCCTAGGGATTTTTATGACTTTCTTTGGGAACACGTCGGCCACTACCGCGGTACGGGTATTAAGCATGTAAAACTGGGCAGGTCTATCTACAAGCCCAAACGCTTTACCGCTGTAGAGTGTCTACGTGTAGTAAAATAATAGCCGCTCTTAACGTAAATAGAAGATTTTCTAATACTGTAAATTAACAGACGAAACTGAAATTCAGTTCTATATCGAATTTGAGTATGACGCAAGCCGCTGCAAACATAGTAGCAATCACGTATAGGTGATGTCGACATAGGTTATGGGCCCCGGACGCTTCCTACACTCAAGATATATGTTCACTGCGTTTTAATAAGTTTATCACGTGCACATTGTATTCTTATTATAGGAACCCTTATTGCTACTTTTACGCACACGAACAGCTTGTCAGTAACCAGAAGTGTTTCCAGACTTGACCTTTGTCAAGCAAACAACTATATGTAAGCCTACGTTTCCTGTTTAAGACGTTGTTATCCTAAAGAGTAACGAAATCCTTAAAACTTAGAGGAAAAGTTCTAATAAAGTGGGGAAACAAGGTTGAGGGTTTTTTTTGTCATTTCTAAGACCTGAATTAACCAAAAGAAGGCAAAAATTGTACAGAAGTTAATTAGTAGAAGGAAACAATGGCCCTTAACGAAAACCACTTGTTGCCTTTAAGGCAGTCGTCATTAGTTTAGGAAAACTTTGGAAAAGCGAGCTTCATTAAGGGCGCTTAAGCACCTTATACATTTCACAGCAGAATATTCATTCAGTTAGTAATAAGGCCTACTTTATACCTGAAAATTTAAACATAATGCTAAAGCCGTAAAAGGTAAAACTATGCAATGGGCTTAAAACTTCACAATTTCAGTCGTAAGTAATGGCCCTACTCTAACACTTGTGTAGCTCCTAATTCGATACATGTCTGCTTCGTTAAAACAGGCCCATGAACTTATGTTTTACTTTATCTTCTCTTTTTTACTTCTTATCTTCTTACCATGAATTTAAGTTTTACTTTTTTCTTCTCTTGTACCTGTGCTGTTTCTTAGACCATGATGGAGTCGCAGAGCTGACTCATCTGATTGCCAAAACTATATTACTTACATCTGTTACTCGGTGGAAGCATTCGTTCATCAAATGATATGTTGACGACCTTCATACATTTTATTGTCCACGATTCCTATAAACCTAGCGATAATTTAATATGTTCCTAGCACTCGCAAAGGCAAGTTAGATTTAAATGGCTAATTTTCCTTATCAAACTCAGATGGCTCCTTAATGGCACCAGCATTGCGTTAGTTTTGTTTCTTTTTGTCTTAGTCATTGTCTTTCTTCAAAAACCATGGAATGGTTTTCAAGGCCACTCAGCCTATACAACATTTAGAGCAAATAGCAGGCACTGATCCCATACGGCAAGACTGACATGACTATCAGGGTTGTCAGAAAAGAAACGGGTGAAGTTTTTCATTAAACCTCGCTTTAGTGGCTGACCCTTTGATGGCAAGACTGGCAAAAGCTCTGCTATTTGTCCGAAAAGAAAGAAACCAAATTGACGAAATTGGACTAAGTGACGCATCGTTGTTTCATCCATGAACTGCAGATCCTTGTCGAAATCCTTTCTCCAGTAACTCCTTTTGTCCTAGCGTTCTCACTGCTAGGTTGGGCTGTCGGTATAGGTATAACACCCCCGGGAACAATTAACTTCTGCTCCCTGATGTAATAACACAATTCTTACCAGCCTTTGGTCTCCCTGTCCTAAAGAAATTACGCTCTGCTTGCAACATCTAACGGTCAACATCTGTTTCACTTTTAATATCTTCCACATTTGTCTTTAGTCATGTTCCAATTTAATGACTGTAATCCTTGTAATATCTGTTGCAACCAGTAGTCTTTATTACCCTACTTTCCTTATCTTTCTTTCTTTATCCTTTTTCAATTACTCCATCTCAACAAGCTATATACAGCATCACGTGTCTTACGATTTTGTGCAAATTTTTTCATCCAATAAATAATATACGAATACCAAAATTTAATATCATCTTTCTTTGATTGATATTGGCAAATTGGTATGCGTATTTCGCTCACCTACTTACGAGTAATTAGCTACATCAATTATTTATTAAATAAAGGATCGTATTTTATAGTGACCCATAAGAGTTTTGATTCCTTGGTACTTCTTAGCTAGCAGTTTTCACCTATAGGAAAATTATGTTCCTGTGTTGTGATTTGTATAAGGAAGTTTAAACCTGATCCTGTTTGCAAATTTTCTGTTATCAGTGGCCATTCGGCTTTGGATCTTTAAAGGTAACTATGTTTATGGCAAGTTAGAAGGGGAGAGAAACTGTTGCAACATTATGAGACCGTCAGGAGTCTGAAGCAATAGTAGGCAGACCATAAAAAGTATGTAAAATCAGAAACGTAAATTGACATTTCGTCTTCCTGTTTCAGGTACAGTGGCTTAGCTTTTTTCAATCCAAAGAATTTTTTACATCTTTCGTCCTCTTATATGTGTGCAAGCATAGCTTTTAATGGCATTTTTTTATCCTGTTTTCGACGACAGGCAATCCGTTTGTGGAAGGTTAGATATACGAGGAAATTTTGGGCTTTTATAGCTCTTCCGGGGTGGTTGATGTGTTCTTTACGCAAAGGTTTCTATAGGAGAAGGGTGGCTCTCTGGTAGAAAAATTGTGAAATATTAATATGCAGTATTGAAATTTTATGTTAATAATTATCAAGTTTGTAACAGCACATAATAAGTGTATCACCTATCTCTGCTTTGGACACCTTTCTTTACAGCTATTGCTAAGGTGGTGGGGAGGGGTGTGTATTGTTTGATCCGAATTATGCCTTTCTATGCACCTTACCTACGCACTAGAGGGAAATATTTTAAGGCTACCTCTTTTTCCTTTCCTTGATAGAAAATTGTATCTCAGTTTTCATAAAAGCTTCCCTTTTCATAAACCAAAATATCCAATAGACCAGACAGATGGAACAGACCACATTTTTCATATTGCTTTTTTGAAGTGTTACTTCACTTTCCAATAAAAACTGATTTCATGCCACTTTACACTGGCTTTGTAGGTCAGCAGAAACACTTCCATGGTGTGAAGGTGATACAAAATGAGGGGATGTTACGAAAGTTAAGACAGAGAGGATGTAGTGTTTACCTTTCTACTTCCGAGTGACCTATTAGATATATCGCACTTATTCCAGACCTCAACCTTTAACTATATTAGCCCCCCCAAACGACTTAGAGGACATTATATGTTTATCATTGTTTGAAATTTGATATTTTTTACTAAGTTTTGTATATAATAAAAGATGGATTTGAAGTTTTGTGTACTGTTGTCTTAAAATAATCTAGCTGTCCTTCATACGAAGCAACTAGATTTATAGTAGTGCGATACAGCGGAAAATGACCAGTACATTAGCTAATAACTTTGTAAGAGTGAGTACAGGAGCCAGTGCGAAGTAGGCTCTGGTTAATTCCTCTGTCCTTGAGTGCGGCAACACAGTGATTTTACGAAGAGTACAGAACAGTACAGTGTACTGAGTACAATGTACAGAGTACAGTGTTGGCCGCCTCATCTGAAGATTCAATATCACATGGAACTGTCAGAACACGAACATAGAAAAATCTTTAGATAATGCCTTCATTCTTTCTTCTCCATCCATATCATTAACCCATCTCTCTCTATATATATATCTATATATGGTTTCAATTTTTTGCTATATTTTGTTGGATTTTTTAAAACTTTCTTCTCTGAGTCCAGAGAAGTCCAAATTAAATTTAAGCGGAATAAACTTTGCGGAAGAGCATATCATGGTTTACTTTTCTCGTTATTTTCTCCCGGAAAATGTTTTCTAGGGGAGGGGCAAAAGCATCGTGAATTGCCTAAATTAACAGGGTTCGACCATTATTGCTATTGTTGAGCGTTTTTTTAGTCAAAACCACCACCTTTGACACCCCTGTGGAAGCCCATGTTGCCAGTCCTTTTCCATATTTTCCACGATGTTTGACAGATACGTCAATTAGAAAACGTAGTTTTACACGAGCAAAACGTACAGTCGAAACGTTATTCCCTAGATGTACGAGTTGCATAAGAGATCACAATAGACTATAGTTACGGTATAACAGACTTACTCCGATCTACTTAAAATAAGAGGACAGAAAAGAATTTTTTGATAGCAATATCAGTAAAGCTAAATTTATTTGAAGAAAAAATAAATTTACATTAAGAACTAATTGTACACACCCTCGTAATCCTTCGGAAGCAGTTTCAGTTAAAACATATAAATATTGTTGTGATTGCAATACCGGATTATTTGGGAACGGCAGGAAACGTGCAGAAATATCCTACCTTTAAGCCTGCATAGGTATACAATCTAAGATTTGTATAATTACTTTGATCGCGGGCATTTTCCTGCAAGAACTTCATGCTTGATAAAACACGGGTCTGTAAATACCCACTCTTGATCTTGTTAATCTCATAAACGCACTTTCTTTGATGGCTGGCTGCCGAGGCTTTAAGGATGTAGTAGCAATATTTAAAAGAACCTGGCACCTTATTGACCCTTACTCCAATATATACTGTGAAAGATCGGTTGAAACTTGTCTAAATTGGAATAGCCGAGTGTCTGGCATGCTATTGTTCATTGATTAATCAAGCTTTAATAAATTCCATTTACCGTGTTCGCTTAACCCCCACTGCCTGTTAACTCCTATAACATGTTAAATAAGTAGTTCTTTGATACGTCGCGTAGCATTTCTTGTTACCTCGTTGCTTTCGATTATAAATTGCAAAAAGCATTTTTGGATTGAAGACGTTCATGTAGTGTCTGATCCGGGCGAAAAGGAAAGACTGAGGAACAAGAGCAAATATTCAAGTGTGCACTCTAAAACGAGACGCACCCTATTTTAAGTCTTGTCTCTAAAGTCTGCAACAACAATAGAACAACAGGCTTACAACTAGTCTCTATCTCTATTATTTCCATACATGTTCATTCTATCATATAACATCATACTTAATCTTATAACTTAAGCACAGTTTTGGCCGTATGGGCCTGGTCCGCCATTACGGTGCTTTGCAGGCCGCGTAATGCGAGGGCGGTGGTACCGCCACGGACACATCAACTCAGAGTTAATCTTATGTTCGTCTCACGTCTGACAATTGCTATCCTAACAGTTACCGTTCCTGCCCAAAAACTCGTGTCTTCGATCGACTAATGCTATTAAAAATTTAACCGCGATTGAGTGAAGGTTATCTTTAACAACGGATTCCTGAGCAAGAAGACACTGTGCTAGAAAATGCCCTTCCTTTTAATATATTACTTCGTAATGAATTGAGCTGGAGGTCATCTGTTAAATGTCATTATTTGCAGAGGGGAGGGAAAAGAGTTGCGGTTTGAGTAATAATCGTTATTGAGGATAATATTTGATTCAGTTTCAAAGGATTGTAATTTTTTGTTGTTACTAATATATCTTTTTTTTATTTAGAAGTACTGTTATTTATCAAACCTGTCTCGAACAACCTATGTCGGGTTTATGGCGTGTTAGTCAAGGTAAACAAATCAGACAAGGGCATTTTTACAAGCTGTCTTCTGAGTGTTTCTTGCATCTGCTACTCAATTGGCTGGTCTAGCTTTAAAAGCTTAGAATATATCAAAGTTAACGCGGTACTTGTCATGGGAACTTGTGTTGTTAACTGCAACATGACTAATGAATATTTTACCTTGAGAAGGTGATATTTTAAAGCGGTCTATGGCCGTAAGTATGTCCTCCCTACATAGTATTTTTATATAAGAAAAGTTACTTTATTTCAAAGAGTTTTGTCTTTGACATAATTCCGAATTGAATCTGATTTTTATTTTGCAACCTACAGTCTTGCATAGTTGTTTTATAATTATATTTCATTTCATCCTTTATCTGTTGTTGTCTGCAATCCTCTTAAGAACTAAGCACGGGAATTTATACATTGCACGGGATTCGTGGAGGTTTGTTCATATTTTAAAGCTTCTGCATTGCTTCAAAGTCGTCATGCTTTGAACAACAACACGTTAGGTTGTCACTTTATTCATTATTATGAAATGGCAAACCGTGAGGTACCGAAATGAGCATACTAAACCTATTCTTTGATATGCAAATGTCAACAGGCATATCAATTTCAAACTTCTCGACGGTGAGCCTTTGGATTTTGTCAGCTTTGACCTGTGCTTGCTCCTGCAAGAGGATCTAGTACCAAAGCATAAACAGCAACAGCCAAACCTGTATTGTGGCCATACACCTGATTACTTGGTATTCCATGGGCAACCCTTCTCTTTAATCACGGCATTAATCTACCAGATCTCAAGTGCATAAATTTTGAGGGCCTTTCGAGTCATTTTATAGATGTATCTGGACCGTCAGATCAGATATCAGCTTCCTTTTTCTGCTGGTATAATCACTAAACGACTAGAGTCACCAGACTAAACGTCAAATTGCATCTATCGTATTATCTCCCAGGACTACCAAAACTTCTGAACAGTGTTCCTAGAAAGCGTTTGCAGTGTTCGTGCAAGAAACCTGACAGGGAAGGTGTTCGCCAATTCCAAGCTTCTTATTGCTGACCATTGTATATCGCTTATAGAGAGATGGCACACTTTACGATATGGTTCATTACACTGCTCTTGTTAAAATGCTTCCGTTTCTGTGGTAGGGAGCCAACTACTCATTGCAACAAAAGATCCATGACGTAAATATAAGCATAAACATTTTGTAGTCAAATGAATTTTCAACTATGTCCTTCATCAATTAAGCGACCATGTCTACATGCACTGTTTATCAGTAGACTGTTGTCTTGCACTCTCAATAGTTGTTCACAGGACAAAGATTTCTGTTGGAAGTAACAAGAGAAAGAGTTGAAGCATGGCCATAGATATACTTAATGATAAGACACGATCTTAATATCGTCATCTATGAAAAACTTTAGCTGAGTGTTTCACGATCTTTCTCACTCCTGCTATGTAAGAAATGCGACTCGCAGACCCCCGAACAGAACGAGTGATTGTACCTGATGCGCATGTGCGTGTGGATACCCATTTATGAGGGTTTATTAGAAATTGAACTTTTAGAACTGTTACTGCCACTGTTGATTCCACTTTCAAAATGGTTCCATAAATGAGCTAAAATTATCATATTTTCGTCATGCTCCCTGATAGATTACGGTTCTCTAAAGGGATCCTGGGGCCTGGGTTACAAATCAATGCTTAAGCTGACGCCACTGGCATTGTTATTGAATATGAATCTAGTATATCCCTGTATAATATCTGTGGTAACCCATTAAACTTTTCGAGCCATTTGATGACGATTTACTTCTCCATATTTACTTCTCACTCAGGTGAACATAGACTTTATTAGTAGATCATACCTTTAAATGTGCTTTGCACATCAAACATTTCGTGGATTTAGGCGAGCTTCTTAAATCATACAGGCGTAAAAGATCTTCTGACTTTTGATTTTTGAAAATAAATTTCTTCGGGAAATCCCAACAGGAAATAGGGTCGTGCTACATATATTTATTGCAACGTTTTGAGGGATCCACTAAAGCCAAGACCGATTTGGAATATTCTTAGAGGACGTATCAATTTTATTTACACAATATATCACATAGTACAAAATTAAAGTTTTAAAGTTGTTTGTTGGAAAAACTTAAAATTTATCACACCTTGAGTTCAGTTTAATGTTAACCATCAGTTATATAAGATAAATGTATGTGTTTCCTGTAAAAGATTTAAGGAACTAAGAGTTTAGCGTACGTCTCTTAACACCGGAATCTTTTCACGCATTGCTTTTCCAACCACAGATTTAACACACAGGGAGTAAAATGCTATATAGAAATGTACTTGGCATTTCGTGTGCACATAGACTATATGTATAATAATTGCTGGAAAGTGCATCAGGCATCGTACATCGTGCATCGTGCATTGTTGGTAAGTGCATCGTGCATCGTGCATCGTGTATTGTTGGTAAGTGCATCGTGCATTGTGCATCGTGCATTGTTGGCAAGTGCATCGCACAGCAAATGACATTTGCTGTACAACAAAGGCTAAGGAAGACTGTATAATAATAGCTGGTAAGTGCATCGTATGCCAAACCATAGGAGGGAGTAAACATTGTATTCCATCACCCTCGGTATAGTCAATTGAAAATATAAAGTGGAATTCTGTAGCACACCTAGACTTCAGCTTAGGTACTGCTTTAACCGATAAACTATGTAAGACAACACTAGCTGCATCTATGTTTGAAATTGGCCGAAGCAGGTATGGGACAGATGTTTTTCATTCTATCTAGAGAAATGTCAAACAAGTCTAAAGAAATTGATAAAGGGTTATATAACACACATGTACGGTTATCGAGGAGAGTAAAAGATATAAACATCTAATGGCATCCATTTAATATCTTATTTCCTATTTAAGTGACAAACCTATATTGTTAGGTTGATATGAAGTTAATAACTTGCCTGCTATAGATCTGTGAGTGGAATAGCTTGCACAGAACGGGGCTGTATTCGATTATTTACAGAAAATCCAGAATACAATAGCCCTGGAGAGGGTAGTACTTGCCTCCTGCTGTCCCTAAACAGACAAGAAATAAAATGATTTAGGATCCCATTCGAGAGCAAACAAAACGCTTTCAATGATAAAGTAGATTATGTGGAAAGTCATTTAGATAGTAATTGCCGCCCAGCATATAATCTTCTACTAGTTGCGAAACGAATTTGAGAATAGGGCATTTCTTAAGCCCCCATGCCTTTCAGGGACTAGCAATGCCACGTTGCTTTCAATGGATATTTGTAACCCGAGGCAACCATAGGAAATCAATTTTTCTAGATGCAATGAACCCTGAGGAACCCATTTTTAGGCTTAATACTCTATTGAAATTAGCTCACCTTTGTAATTATCTTTAATTTGAAGGTATATGAGTTGTGGATTGTGACCCATTCTTTACGTGCGATTTATTGTATGCAGAGGATAGGAGAGTATTCGTTCTTGTACACTACCTTCTGGTAAGTGTTAAATTATTGCTAAACTGATCAACTATTTATCTTGGTGTATCTAATAGGTTTCGAATGGAAAGACAAATGCATATAATTACTAAGAGAAAGTCATGCTATGAAACATTCTTTTTGGTAGTTCTATCCAACGTTGAAGATGTTAGTCGTAGTATGATCATTGGTTCTGTTAGCTTATTGCAACCTGAATATCTTATATAAGCAGCCAATATATAGTGTTATTGATTCTTTATTTCAGGAAATATAAAAATACCTTCTTATTGTTACAGGAAGTGCGAAAAGGTCTGCTTCACAATGATCTATTCATATCAGCTCATTTATGCAGCGTAGTTTCACAACATACAATACCAAAACTACTAGCAATTTCATTGATCTTCTTTGTCTTGTTTCACGTTGATGCTAAATTTATGGTCAAGACTACTTTTCGTTTAGATTCGATTTTAGTTAAACCAATTTCTGTGCCTTTGGTCATGCGAGAGAACAACTATGGATTTGCACTCGTGCAAAGTACCAGATAATGTTACCCAAAAAGAAAACATCGTAAGCTAACCTCTCTAGCTAGTTTAAACGTCGTTTATCGAACAATATGAGTTTTAAACTACGTTTACCGTTACAAGAACTCACGATGATTTTGCGTAATAAAATCCAATGAGTTACATTGCCTTCCCCTTACTTAATTATATATCTTTAGTCATGCATCGAGCACTTTATAACACGCAACTGAAAATCGATTCCGTCATAGTTTGCACAGAAGTTTTCTCAAGATGTCATAATTTTGTGTTTGACGCTTTAAGACACATCTTTGCGAAAACCGAAGTTATGTAAGTAGCTACCCATAGCTACACCTTCGTCATCTTTAACAGACACTTTCTTAAACATACCTTTCTAGGTGTCACTATAAAGAAATACATGAGTTTCTAGCTGTTATTGCTTGCCAATAACCAGATTCACAATATGTTGCACTAATATGCGTTCCTGTTGTAGACAACTTAAAACCAATATAGTCCAAAACATTCGTCAGCTCTTTATGTCTCATTCATGTCCTCGCTGTTGAGCACGTTGCAAATTTGTCTACTTTAAACTTAAAGGCTTTCGTGAGAGCCTGACAAAGAGACAAATTAGGTGAGTTTGGCATTAGGAGAAACAACATGTCAAAACCCGTCTTCCAAGGTCTGCTAAGGTTGCCTTAAATAGCTATGTTCAACTAGTTGCTTTCTCGCTGACTTAAATCGTAGTGCAGAGTAAGACCCAAGTCATATCTTTTTTATCCTTTTTGAGAGTAGATCCTCTTAAAATGTGATTATCTAAAACCTTTAACAGTGCTTTACACTTAGTTATATAGTACTACTAAGTCAAGAAGCAACCTTGGTGCACATATTCCGGATTTCAGGGCATTTGTAATAATCGCTCTGATCTCTTGATCAACAAGGCTTCACCAACTTGAGGTGACCTTTTTAACTTGCGGAACCATCTGTTGCCTACCGAAGATCAACAAATATACTATGGCTAAACAGTGGAACGTATAGCAATTGAGTTATCTTTGTGGACATCTCCTTCATTTACAAACTTGTGCTGAGAATACAATGCCCGCTCCTATGAAGCTGGATTCAATGACAAAACTATTCGGTGATGTTCAAACAACTTTAACATTTCATTCGTACACCTTCTGTACCATAAGCTTTTCCTGATTGACGCACCATATAAAACTCTTGCAGCATTGCAGTTAGGGACCTAGCATTACAACCTACTTGTAACGATAAAGAACTTTTAAAAGAAATCCATCTTACCGGAGACAGCACAACGGAGAGGTTTAACCCGGGCAGCCAAAACGGAAACCTGTTGTATGTCTGAGATGGTATTTGCTGCTGTGTTTCATAATATGTTCAATACATTTTTGTGCTTGCTTATTACTTTTGATCAATAATTCCTTCGAATTTTATTAAGGAAACACTTGTAATATTAAACATCTTGCCCTCGATCAATTTCCAAGAATTTAAACTCCCTCTTCTGATTACAGCACGCATCATCAGTCCTGCTTACGTATACAATTAGCGAAACAAATCCTAACATAATGATCCATTACTGCATAGAATCTTCATCACAATACTTTGAGATCGTGGTTCTTTTGAATTTTCTTCCATAGTTGTCCTCTGTAATATTATCTAGCAGCCGATCACGATTATTTCATACCTAACCATTTACAACTGTCTTATAATACGCACTATTTGCACGACTTATGTTAGCAATTTACAATAATACTCAAATTACTTTTGTGAAGAACCGAAATAACAGGTCTCAATACTTGGTTATCTGCCCTCAATAATTGGATAGGTAACAAGTTTCCCAGCTACACGATTTAAATGAACGGGAGCTATAAGAAATGTACAACCTGAGACTCAGGGACACACAATTGCTCCTAGCCCAAAGGCCAGCCTCAATTTGCTCTGCTCCCCCATGCACACATCACTAACCTATTATACCAAAAACTAAACAAACCTCGCCTTAAAGAGTGACCCCATAGAGAAATCGGTAGGTAACGCCTTTAAGAAAATAAGCAGGAATTCTCCTTTTCCTCATTCCTTCAATAATCGATAATATAGACATACATTATCTTCAGTAATGATATGAATATAAATGTAAATCGTGAACTGCCAACTATAAACCAATGGCTCCACGTTGTAAGTTTGTGTCCAAGTAAATAAATTTACCATGGTGAAATATTTTGAACTTAGTACCTGGTCCATCAATTTATCACGTACTTGTCTCATAAAAGTACTATTCACATTCATAAGTGCTTTTCGATTCATGCATTATTAAAACTCACTACATTGCGGCTTAAAAGATAAGATGCAACAGTCAATACTTCATTATTAGAAGAAGATCTAAGGAATAATCTGTTAAGGGATGCAGACTTTTGCTTGATAACTTGATGATAAGCCCCACCTTATTAATACTATTTTTGATTTTTCACATTTAGTGCTCTTTGACAACTTTGAGAAGCCCCTCTTGTATACTTGATAGTTAATAGTAAATGCTTATGTGTCACTACTTTTGCTCCGTAAAAACATAAACATCCCGCCTTAATTTGGAGAACATATTTTGCCATTTGTTTACACCAAAGTAATTTAAATTAATTTTAAAAACAGCGAGTGGAATCATGTTTTTATTACTATTGTTATACTTCTTATTCAATTCTTTTTGAGAGATGTGTTGTTGAAAGTTGTGTGAAATAAACAAACATTGCTGGGATTGATGTTGTTATTAAACACAATTTGTTGCAAGGTGTGACTTTATTTGCTCTTTGAAGTTAACAACAAGCTCTTATGTTTCTTTCGTTCTGTTAATATAATAAAAAGTATGAAGTATAGACTTACATGTAGCTTTTTTATTACTTTTGCATTTAAAAAGTAGCTTTCCGAGTTTTTTGTAGCTTTATAAAGACGGTACATTATAGTTTGCGATTTGATCGGTATGTTGTCAGATTCAACCTAGTTCTGTCGTTTGCAAAAATCAATTTGTTTCTTTCCTTCGTACCTCGTTGCCTGGACGTTGTTTCCATAGGAAAAATAAAGCGCAAAATCTGATACTGTCCTCCGCTCTTTAGTTATTAACCTAATATGTTCAAGCCTTATCATACATTTACGTTGATACTGTTGGTTCAAAGCTCTTCTCGACGCTTTTGGCAACTCCACAAGACTATTTGTCATAGGAATTACTTTTAGTAGGTTTACGATGTTCGCGTTGTGTTAAAAATAAGTAAAGATATGTGACGCGGCATCAGGCGAGTAACCTTGCTTAAATCGTTGTGTTTCAACCGCTTCTTATTTACAATTTAACTTTTCATCATTTACACCGAACTCTTGATATAACCAAGGGAAAATTTTCACTTCACATTACTTTATTCACTGCCCTCTTTTACCCCCTTGAAATTGCCATCACGGCATACATGTGTAGTTAATCCGTAGAGTGAAATTGCAGTGACTCCAAAAAATCAAGTATGTATCCTAGGAAGCTAAAGAAGCCATCTATTCATATACAAATATTGCTCCTTCATTAGTGCTTATGTTTTAAAGCAAATTAAAGCAATCAGATACAGCTATAAATACAACCTGTGTCGATTATTATTTTAAATTCCTGGCATTACAAGCTACCGATGTCTCCACCGGGGATTGAAACCTTGACCCACATTATCGAAGATACTCTCGTAAATTTCCTCAGTCGTCGATGGAGCATGGATCGTCGATCTTATCAGGGCATTGTGCCAGAATGATCTTACGACCAGAAGCAGCAGAGGCAACAACTATCCCTCATACGAATGCACTTTTATGCTGCTCTTGGTATGTGTATACTCTGCCTTATATCAAGTCCCGAAAACGCAAAGTCAGGTGTTTAAATATTATATTCATACGCAAGTCGGGTGCTTTTGGTCTTCGTAGGGCGATGGTGCATCAAAGAATTCAGAAGCAATGTCCCAGCTTTCCAAGGCATGATTTCAAATTGGGTTCTGGTACATGTTTACACCTGTTCATACGACATCTCCAAAAGGATTTGCACACAAATAGTACATTTTTGGTAAGATAACCAAACAAAAAGCAGGAAATGCCATCTTCCTTAAGTCTACTAATTAATCTAGACACCAATTACTTATGAGACTTATTGTACAAAGATGGTTTACCCACACGTCATCCAGTAAGCCTTGTAGTGAATATCCATTTAACAGCCGAACTTAATTGAAAATGAACAATCGTTGCTTTGTACTTACAGTATCTGAAAATATTTCATTTATAAAACTCAATGTTTGGAGAAGTAAAACCCTGTGCTTTCCAACATACGACCGCCACTTTACAAACATTGAATGTTTGTTTACATTAGTGGTAGCATCTGCCTTACACCGGCGCCCATCGTCAAAGTATTGGGTCAATGAGAGGACATCAGATTTCATGTACTGTATTCAGTTGATATAAAGTTAAAGAAGTTGAA
>JAAAKM020001335.1:1389-14805 GCA_010016025.2 Alatinidae sp. Z8VKAUB7J3 | reverse complement strand
GTAGTAGTAGTAGTAGTGATAATAGTAGTAGTAGTAGTAGTAGTAGTAGTAGTAGTAGTAGTAGTAGTAGTAGTAGTGTGAATAATAGACGCTGAAGTTGTAAAGAATTAAGCTAAGGTACTCAAATTTGTCAATTTCCCAAGTAGATATTATGACATTAATCCCGTTTAATTACAGCAGTGTACAATTATTCATACATATTTATACGAGAACACTTTCCAGTAAAATCACCTTGAAATGTGACGCTAATAATACATTTCTCTTATTTATTTAGACTTAAATTTTAATAGAGGTACAGGTCTGTCAACTTCCGAGGGCAATGAAAGATCGAGTTCACATTATCAGAGTGTTTCCTTTTACGTTCCCTTCGATAATATAGACGTTACAACAAACTTGCTTAAAATAATTTTGTATAGAAAACGTTCCAATGCTACTTAAGAGAAATACTCTAAAGACATACATAGTCTTCTTTACGTCTTCCTACAATTTATGGCCTCAAGTAACAAAACCATCTCTACGAGGAAATCTGAGAAAATAAGTTGCATTGAATTTTAGTAATGACAAACCGATATGTGATACAGAGCGGGTACAGTTCAGAACATTGTCAAGGACAACACAATGTGGGGCAGGGAAAGGTAATGCACCGCGATAAAAATTGTACAAAGCAGGGCGGAATAAGAGCAGCTAGGACAATAAAGTAAAAGGTGATGCTATACAAAATGGACAAAGCAGGACAATAAAGTAAAAACGTAGCATCAAGAATAATACATTACAATACAATAAGGTCAGGAAAGGACAATAGTACTGCAGTAAAGAACGATTCAAGGCAGAACCCAGACAATAAAATAAAATACTGTACCGCATACTACAGGATAGGATAAGAAAACACAGTAAAGTACAATACAGGGGAGAAGAATAGAACGAAATATAATATAATTCAGTATAATACAAACAGAACAGGGCAATTAAGTACAGAACAGTAAAAGGCAATATAAAGCAGAACAAAATAATAACAAAAATAATAATAATAATAGAAACTAAATTTTCCAATTGAATCTTCCCTTCGCATCTCCAAACATGGCGGTTGACAGACTTGAAATCCTTACCACAAAATTCACAAAGTGTAGCAACGGATAGATCGAAGAAAGGCAAAGAACATTTAAATATGATAAGAAGTTTGAAATAAAGTTTTAACAATAAAATTAACTAAATAAATCCACTCTTTATATATTCTTTAAACGAATTCGACTTTAATTCGACTATTAATTGTTGGAGCGTTAGACTATACGTCCGTTTGCTAATCACAACAACAACAACAACAACAACAACAACAACAACATAATAATAATAATAATAATAAAAATAATAATAATAATAATAAAGATATATGGGAACTTTCTAAATTACATTGACTCTGTATGTCCCTAAATAAATATAAGCTGACTTTATGTAGGTGAGCAAAAATCAAAATGGAGAAAGATCCCTCTATTCTCAGGGGGAAAGGGGGAGGGGGTCTTGAATCGAATGCAAGTAATTTTCGCTTTACATCCTCTTTAATCTATTCAATTTGGGATTTTCTATTCTTGTTTACGAGTTAAATGGTTAGGCTAAAACATTGTGAAGCAATAACACTTTCAAACGAATATCATATCAAAACCAAAAAATGCAGGTGGTTGGAAAAGGTGTTGTTTACCAAGTAATTTTAAACGTTCAAAATAGTTTATTGGATGCATTTGTTACACCATACAGAACGTGTCATGGCAATCTGATGCCTTAGGCATACCAAATCATGCTATTTCATACCTATATGGAAAGATAACGTTTATAAAGCAGTGAAAATCAAAAGTTTTGTCTGGCAAAATAAGTCGCATTGAACATCATCGTGGGTACACCTGCAATTTTTGACGGAAACAAGACAGTCATTGGTATTGAGATCCACTAAAGTTTACGATACAGTGATTAGACTGCACGATAAACAACAAGGACGTTATGACAGACTTGCACCCCATTTTAAATAGACAATAAAATTTCCTACCCATTCAATGATTTACGATAAAATAGAACTAATTGCATTTTAACTATGGCTGATCAACGAGGTCTTTGTAGGTATCATTTATACCTACTGCCAGCCTTTGTACCTCTGCTGGCCGCCACATAATCTCCTGAGAAGCTTTCTTGAGTACTTTTTAAAATCTCGAAGCAATAATGCATAGAGCAGTGGATCGACGACTGCATTCAAGGCTATCGTGAAGACCGAGACTTCGCTGAGCACAGTTGGTACCAGGTCTAGTCTGTCTATAACATCAAGAAATGTCATATAACCCACAGGAATCCATGTAAACATGTATGTGAAGGCAACTGCTGCAAAAGCTAATGATGACTTAAGCTCGGCTAATACTGTTTTGAATTTGTCCGCATGCGATTTCCTCCTCTTTTCTTCGCTTAGAATTGATAATTTTGACGCATGTTTACCTCGACGTCTGAAATGTTCTCTTAAATGACTTAGAGGGCAGCATAATCGGCGGCGCCCATTACTAAAATTACTTGCACTGTCAAAATTAGCTTCACTAATATGAGGTAACAGTTCTCTTGAATTATCTCCACTGCTAATTTCATTCTGGAAATTCGCATTTGGGTTGGACAGAAAGCGGTCACTCGCAGAAGTGCTTTCCACTGAATCACTCGCACCGAAAGGCATCATATGTGAAACATTACGCTGGGAAGGTAGCTCCTCTTGCTTTCCCTGCTGTGTTGAAGACTGTAAAAGCGCCTCTTGTTCCTGTGCGTTGAAAAATTGTGGTCTTATTGTAAAGATCTTAGAATCGCAGCCGCATATTCTTTGACCGACTGCAATCTCAGTGGTCGAGCTATTCGAAACTCCATTCATTGTCTTCGGTTGGCTACTAGCATCAAAGAAACTACGTGCATCAGATGTATTATCATTGCAATCAAGGCAGGTGCAGATACTGTTCATACATGTGCATCCAATTTTCGACACGGCCAATGCCGTGAGACATATATCCTCAATGCACTTGTTTCCACTGAGTAACTCCTTTTCCATCGTTCCGGCTTCTGTTTGACAAGATGAAAGAGAATTAGTATTCACTTCCTGTAAGGAGGATGCTAGAACGGACGCTTGGGCTGTTTTGGACTTCCATATATAGTCCATTGAGCAAGAGTGAACATTGGAGATGCAACAACTCGATGACGACAAATCTGGAAGAGAGTGTGAGTTAACAAGTTGCTTTCCACTGCACTGGACTCGCTCCTGGCGAGAGTCAATGTCATCGCTGTCTGAAATGCAACCATGCCCATTCCTAGCTTCACGTGGACTAGAATTCCCCCGACTCCTCTCTTCCCCAACCTGTCCTTGTGTGCCTTCGCTTACACCTGAACTGAATTCAATAACATTATGAGCTGCCGTAGGAAGGGATGATTTTCTAGTTGCATCCAAGCATGTATCGCCCTGGTTATTATCTCCTGTGCAATTTTCAGAATGCCGCTCATATCGTACGATAAGGGCGTTGTTTGCTATACAGCATGGGGATTGCGAAGTTGACCTTTCCCTGAAATCAGGCTCCTCCACCTCTGTATTGCTTTCAGGTACACGATCTCGGCTGCTGGACAGCGAGGAACTGACTAGATGCATGCAGTCGTAGTTTCTACTCTTCTTCGGTAGCTTAAACTTCATTCTAAACCTTCTGTGTTTGCTCTTTCGATCTCCTGCCAACTGGCCCGACCTTGCAAGTTCATTGGATAAAGCATTGACTAATCGGTTTGCCTTTCTTGATTTCGCTTTTTGAGGACGAATGACAAGTTGCTTTCGATGATCGTAGAGCTTGCGAATTTCCACAAAGATGCGTCCGTAAACGAACAAAATGAATACCAACGGTGCCAGAAGGAAGATGACAAGGGTACATGTCATGTATATCTTATGCGCTAAAGTGCGCTTGTTTCCGTTCCATATCGCCGGTAACAGGCAGTAAGGGAGAGGAATCGCCCATGCTACAAGGATAATTTTCAAGGCAAACCTCTTCGTAATAATTGCATGATAACGAAGTGGATTAGTCAGAGAAACCAATCTCTCGTAAGTAACGGAGGTTAAATTTAATATGTAGGTTAATATTGATATCAATACCAAGTATTCATAGACGATAGAATTTGAATAAAAGCAATGTATTGGCAGGATTAGGCCAGCAAAACATATATCGGCGATACATAAACTGAACACAAAAGTATTTGTAGCCGTCCTCAAGGTACGGTTAATTGCGATAAGGACACAGACTGACAAATTTTCCAGTACTGCCACCACGCACGATATCATCAATGGATACAACAAAGAGTCCGGCACCACCATGTTCTGATCCGGTGGTGGCGAAAATCCATTTCCAGTGTTATTGATGGCAACTTCCTTTCCCATCGTCGCTAATTCTCACTAAGCCACTTAAACTTTGTTACACTTCGCAATAAATAACTTCCAAAAATGATAGATAAATGCCGAAATAATCTCCAAATCGCTATTTATCAGCTATCCTCGATGAGTAAAACGTATACATGATATATTTATGATCCGTCAACTTGTGAACAAAATCTTTCTACGAACAAACTTTTTTCTATCGAGTGTTGAAATGGAGTAGATCCGTTGAAAGAATACTATCAGAACTGGGTAGATGATAGCATGTAAATCTGGCTTAATCGTTTAATACAACGAGGTCGACCCAAAGAACTAGATGAATTTTAATGCTAACCTTTTATGACGAATTCCACACTTAAGTCCTTGTTCGGATAGACTCAGACAAACAGAACACCATACCAATAAATCCAGTCTCTATGTACTAGTTATCTTGACCAGAAAACAACTTTCCCTCGTTTTCCATTAGTGATAATTACATGTTGAGGTACTTTCACTCCATTCATGCTCAACAGGTAGTGAAACTATCAAATCTTTCATACTTCTTTTCTTTCTAGGTGGTAAAAATTCCTTAACTATTTTCACAATAAGACAATACTCAAGAAATCTCGAAACCTTCGCAAAAAGAAAATACTTCTCAGTGTAGCAAATCCAATATCGGTAAATAAATTGAACTATCAGACATAATCTTTCCTTCTAACAGTGCACCTTGCTCTATCCGATCTGATTTCGTTTGGTTAAAAAGCAGTTACACCGAAAGCTGTTTCTTACCGTCAAAATTCTTCTTTGTTTACCATTATCACATTTAAGTAGCTTTTGTTAAAACAAGTGTTTTCACTTTTGTCTTTCGACAACAATCAGAGCTGCTATTTTCGCCTTCCAGAGCCACGTAGTCGACACAAATTTTATGTCGCGTCTTTGAACTGGCGGTAGTCTCCGAAAAGATAATACTTCTGAAGTCAATGGTACGGAAAAGTCGGGCTTTGAATTACTGCTTTTCTTATCCAAGACAGACCTCCGTTATTATACTCTAGAAAGCAAGATAATAGTTATTAAAAAGAGACAATGAAACGTAGGTTATACCCAAGCAACTAATTTGGAAGTTTATTGCTTTATTCTTTCAGAGACCTCAAATACAATCTACCTGTGGATTGGGCAATCAAGCTTATTAAACACGAAATGTACGTCTTTAATTTTCCTTACATCTTTATCCGAAATAATTCCACTACCTTCGGTACAACCTTACTTGCTCCGACTCATCCTGTTTGCTGTACACAAGGACTTCAATGACGACTAAAGTACGGTATGCCAACAAGCAATGAATCACCTCGATGAACAAAAACCGTTCGTGGAAGAAGCTGCTCTCCCACCTTGATATTCCAAATCAGTAGCAAGGAGGAAGAGATTTTAAAATGTGAAATGGCCTTGATACTTCTGACAAACTAAATATTCCTAGCATCACAATATTTTCAACCTGGAGATGAAGTTTATTACACTTCGAGTAAACCTAATACAGGCGATCTTGCAGCTGTTTTATCATTCTCAACAGAGACGAAAACCGCTCCGAGTCTACCAACACATGCATTAATACCCAATCAAACTTGCAAAATTTTAAATAAAGCTATTTCACAGTTCAACACAAGGTGCATTAACTGCTCAATTCTATCCTTGTATGCTACTCAAGAACACAAGGATTTCGTACGTTTAAAAGCAAAACCTTAAAAACAAAACATGAATTAAATGTCAGAATGAAACATCATGAAAAGAAGTGCATTTCTTTCCTCACAAAAACCTGCACTGTACTTTTAACAACTTGCAACGTTTCATAGCCAAAGGAAATTAAATCTGTTATTTCAAAACACCTTACCAAAACCGTACTTTGAAAACTGTTCGGAAAGAAAACCACAAAACTAACAACTCACTCAAATTATTATAAACCACTTATGTCCAAACGCAGACTTTCTTCACTTCAACCCATTTCCAAAAGCAGTCACTTTAAATGCTAAAGTTTAAATTGTATCACAAAAAGATGAAAAGACAAACCTGCGACTTTGGCTAGCAGAGTTTTTCAGCAACTGTCAGCAGATGTTTGGTTGTCTCCATCCAGACTGACGTTAGCTAAAAGAGAAATTACGATGACCGTCAGTTCAGACCTGGGTCGATCACCTGTAAATATAGCATGATAATCGGAACAGCCTAGGCAACTTGAATTCCTGATTATATCCAGAATTTCATCACAAAACTATTTGCCTCCGCCTTAGGTGGCATTAATCACCCACTCCAACTGTATTCTGAGCCATCATCACTAATTACCTGTCCATAATGGACAGACTTCCTCAGTCAACAATAGTTTTCTAAGATCTAAGAACGTACCATCAAGCAGCTGTGAGGCTTCGCACATGTAGAGAGGCCACGGTTTACTAATCGAGTACACACTACATATATGCAAGGCAAATTATATCTAAGCTGCTATTTTCTTAAGAACAATTCTCGATGGAATTAAGAGGCATGCAAGCAGCGGTCAAACCAAAACGAAACTAATTTTAATACCCATCGAAGAAAATAGGCTGTAAAATCTTAGAATCTTAACTCCGGTATCCTTTTATATAGCTATTTGATTCTGCTTTGTCGTGAATCCTCCTGGAACAGTACGTAGTTCGTTACGAATTTAAAACTGACAAAAATGAAGAAACGGTTAATAATATTTTCAGAAATAGCAACTTGTCTTTTTTTGTAAACATTTACTTACTTGCAACCTACACTAAATTATTTGTTTCATAAAAACTTCAGACAAAGAAATCAAATGGCGAAATTGTAGTGGAAGAAAATTTCTTCATTTTCTTCATTTTCGCAATATTAAACCATTTAGTACTCAAAGTTTAAGGTAAAAATTTTTACCATTTAATACTTCAATTTTGAAGTACATTTTTCTGCCATTTAATACTTCAATTTTGAAGTACATTTTTATGCCATTTAGTACTTCAATTTTTAAGTACATTTTTACCATTTAGTACTTCAGTTTTTAAGTACATTTTTTTACCATTTAGTACTTGAATGTTTAAGCAATTTTTTTACCATTTAGTACTTAAGTTTTTAAGTACATTTTTTACCATTTAGTACTTCAATTTTTAAGTACACTTTTTTACCATTTGGTACTTAAGTTTTTAAGTACATTATTTTACCATTTAGAACTTAAATTTTTAACTCAATTTTTTTTACCATTTAGTACTTAAGTTTTTAAGTAAATCATTTTACCATTTAGAACTTATTTTTTTAAGTGAATTTTTTCACCATTTAGTACTTCAATTGTTAAGTAATGTTTTTACCATTTAGTGCTCACTTTTTAAGATAAATGTGTTTTGCAGTTAGCATTCACATTCCAAGCTAGACTTTTTACCTTTCAGTACGCATATGTAAATATCTACCTCTTTTTATCGTTGTCTTAAAGAGAAACGTCTCACCATTTAGAGTTCACATCTAAAGGTTATTATTTTATTATTTACCATTGCTAGAAAGTATTGCTAAATGAAATCAAAAGATAGTACCTGTGGAGTTACCTTTGCCTAATTGTCAAGGCCCAAAAGAATCCCCTCGCCCCATTGCCATGTAAGTCTAAATTTTCTTTCAGATTTTTCAACAAAGTATAAAGCTTAATCCCGTTAAGAGGAAAACAGTAATGATGAAAGCTGACAGAAGATACCTCGGTTCCACTAGGCACGACCCAAATACCAAAATACAAATACAAAAATTCAGGAAGCAGGAGGAAGTTGTATGCTCCCAAATAAAACGCCCTAAATTCCAACCTTGTTATTGGTTTATAAGAAAAGGAGGTATATATCATTGGTATGGAGATGTATGTCAATGGTGCAGAGGTATACATCAATGATGCGGAGATATATGTGAACGATGCGGAGATATATGTCAAAGGTGAGGATGTAAATATGAATGGTGCGGCGGCATATATGAATGATGCGGAAATATGTATGAATACTGCGGAGGTATACATGAATGAGGTATACATTTAATGATGCAGATATATGCATCAATGATACGGAAGTATATATCAATAGTGCGGAGATATAAATGAATGTTGCGGAGCTATATATCGATGATTCGGAGGTATACAACAATAATGAGGATGTATATATGAATGGTGCGGAGGCATATATAAATGGTGCGGACGTGTATATCAGTTGTGCAGAGGTATGTATGAATGGTGCGGAGGTATGCATCAATGGTGAGGATGTATATAGCAATGGTGCGGAGGTATATATGAACGGTTCGGAAGAATAAATCAATGTTGCAGAGTTATGTATCAATGATGCGGAAATATATATCAATAGTGCGGAGGTACATATGAATGTTGCGGAGCCATTGATACGATGCGGAAGTATGCAACAATAATGAGGATGTATATATGAATGGTGCGGAGGTATATATCAGTTGTGCAGAGGTATGTATCGATGATGCAGAAGTATGTATGAATGGTGCCGAGCTATGTATGAATAGTGCGGAGGTATACAACAATGGTGAGGATGTATATATGAATGGTGCAAACGCATATATCTACGGTGTTTGCTCAAAGTATTTTTGAATATTTCCTTAAGCCTATGCAGCTAGAGAGGAGTTGGAACCTCTCCTTACCAAACTTTTATCTGCCTGTTCTCACCCGAAATGTTTAAAAACTAAAAACTTATGACTGTTAATTCTATTGAAATTTTCATTATACAATTGCATTTTGAGTAAAACATTTTTAGCAAATCAGGCCAAAATTTGCGTTTGAAATAAGTAGATGAGTGAAGCAAAACGCTATGGTTTAAACAGCTATTTTCTGAGTGAAATTGCCTATTCAAGTAAAAGTTTTATGACCAGACAACTAATGCATACTGCAGCCTTTTTGTTTATGGAGTACTTTACATAGAATAAAAACATTAACTTTGGAATGTATGCTCCATTTCAAGGTGTAATATAAAACTTCACAGAAATTAGAAAATAGGCAATCGTGCCAAAAAAATTGGCTCCTATTTTAAAAAACTAGAGTATACGAAAGCTGGGGCATTTAACTTTTGAGTCCAATCATCGCTGGTGGAATTAAGTATTTGTCACAAAACATTTCAGGGTAGTACTAAACGTCTACCAAACGGCAGAAGCGGGGTCTCAAGATTGTGAAGTTAGACAGGGGGGGCCGATGCCCCCATTTGTGAAACAAATCCGAGTATCATTGGGTTACAAGTGGTATGGCTGTTGATTAACCTCTCGGTACCTGACCTAAACACAGATAGATATGCCGTAGAAAGGTTTTGGAACATCTACGGTATATTTTCAAAAACTGTGACTCTCCCAAAATTCAATTGCACGATCTTCCTGTGTAAGCA
The DNA here is from genome assembly GCA_010016025.2 of Alatinidae sp. Z8VKAUB7J3. Taxonomy (NCBI): domain Eukaryota; kingdom Metazoa; phylum Cnidaria; class Cubozoa; order Carybdeida; family Alatinidae; species Alatinidae sp. Z8VKAUB7J3. The sequence continues at coordinate 5,019 of JAAAKM020001335.1, read as the reverse complement.
GCTTAAAACTTAAGCTAGTAATCAGATTAATGGTGAATTTTAATCAGTATTTAAGATTCTAAATCGGTTGTTTATTTTCTTCTCCATTACATAATATAATAGGGGAATTAACAATATCGAAATAACATTTACTTGATTAGCGAAGTCAACTCTAATCGTGTTTTTTAAATGTTGTTTAGCACTAAGAGCCCTGATAGGGTGTTCGTAGTAGTAGAGTGACCACGGAATAGTGGGTAGCAATGGGGCACATACATTCAACATCTCAGAAACATCCGCCTTACAGTTCATTAAAATGTATAAGAAACTTTCTTCGAGTCCCAGTGGTGACATATTTTCTACTTCTCTGGTGAGTTTAGGAAGATGATCATCATCGTAATTATCATCATTATCAACACCATCATCATCACCATCATCACTATCACCAAGTTTATCATCATCGGCAGCTGCAACAACAGCATCGTCATTATCGTCATTATCATCATCATCATCATCGTTACCATCATCATCATTATCATCATCAACACATCATCGTTATCATCAGCAGCAGCAGCAGAAGCATCGCGATAATCATCCTCACAATCATCATGAGTAGCATTATCAACATCGTCATCATCATCATCATCATCATCATGACCATCACCATCATCATGAGCAGCAGCATCGTCATCATTATCATGTTCACCCTCATCATCATCATCATCATCATCATCATCATCATCATCATCATCACCCAAATTGTTAAATAAAGTAAGCATGACAACGTGAAGTTGCTCACCAGACTCTGACACTATTGAGATCTGTAGTGTACCGGGGGAGGGGATAGCTGGGTGGGATCCACCACTGTTAAATGTCGATACCCTTTTTCACTAGAGCCGACCAAAATAATGAATAAAAAAATAATTTTAAGGCCTACTGTTCCCAAGCATTCCATCATTTCCGTTACTCATCATTGCTTTATCATTTGCGGGACTTTATTAGATCAAATATTGTCATTCGTATACGCTTTGCAGTTTCTTTATTTCATAAATTTAGTCACGTTTCCTGTAAAGTACCATAAAAAGGTTTTATATCCGTAACTATTTCTCTCCGTCCTTTTAACTAATCTCGAGTGCCAAATAATCGTACCCCTCCCCCCCGCTTATTAATTTTTTAAAACTTATAACCCGCCGCTCCTTATTAGGACCCCCCGTTTATTAATTTCAAGGAATTTCCCCAGTACTCAAAATGTAAATGATGTCTGAAAACACTTGAATAACTTCCCATGCCACATTCGACCCTTAAACAGGTGCTAATTAGTCAATTAGTACGATTTTTGTCCTCATGTGTGGCATCCTTATTTAAAACTTTCACGAAATTGAGACTGGAGTTCAGACTCCCCCGTTTATTTGGACCCCCCGTTGATTAACTTAAGACCGTGTTGGTGACCCCCCGTTTATTCAGACGCCCCATTTATCCGGCACTCCTAAGTAAAACGTTTCTGCTGAATCTTTTCGGACAAACAGTTCTGTCGCGGATTGTATGAAGAAGTAAAGGACAGAAGCCATCAAATGCTCAACAGTTACATCCCAAAAATCTTAAATTTTGTGGCTTTCTTTCGCTTCGTGTGACTTCGGAGTTATTGCTGTAAGGGCTAACGTCTTTAACAAGTGACCTCGGTTGGCATGAAAAACGTCTGACATGTTTAAATAACTCGAATATCAGCTTGCATTAACAAGCTAGCATTCACACCGTGTTCATCGCCTGACCCTAGGATGTCTTTCTTGTATAAAAATATCACTCTATACATTTGCAATATTATTTCAAGAAATTAGCCTTCAAGGCCTGCTTTACGTAGTCTTAAAACCAAAGCATAAAATTTAAGCTCTGGATAACCGGATTATCTACAGTTCACAGTGTTGAAAGTGCAGAATTTGCTTCAGACGTAAGTATACCGATATTTTACTTCGAGTTACCTGCAAAGCTAGTAGTGAAGGGTGTTGTGATGAGAACTGCTGAGTTTCAATACGAAAATTTCCAAAACATTCCCATACATATTTTGTTATAAAGCGAAATATATCATTTCAGGTCAAGTGGGCTTGAGACAACTCGATGTAGTTGGATGGTTAAATTTCGCTACTAGCACCGTTTTTGAAGAAACTGGATTTGAGTGGATGATAAAATGTGGCTACCAGCACTATTTGGGGATACCTTTTGGAATGAGTTTCATCTAAATGGATGGTGAAATGTGGCTACCAGCACTATTTGGGAATTGCTTTTCGAATTACTTGAACTTGAGTTGATGATGAAATTTGGCCAGAGTTGCGAATTGGAGTTAACGTTTGTGAAGCATACTAAATCTGCTTGGATTGTGAGATTTTGCTACCATCACAATTTGGGGATATTGTTTTAGCCAACCCGTCGCATTTTCATGCTAAATTCGCCCTTTCCACGATTTCAGATATCCTTGTAACAAATGAAATACGTCTCAATTTTTGGATAGAAGCTTTGGAATGAAATGAATGCAAGGGATATCCGATTTTGTGAAACAATTGGCTTGAAGACCCTAAAATTGTGACCTGACTAGTCTTCTTATAAAGCGCTTTTACCCTTTTCTCGACGTAAGATTTGCTTGTAATTCTCCAAATAGTTCCAAAAACCTCTGTGTGTGTGTGTGTGTGTGTGTGTGTGTTGAACGCAAAGTAATTATATGCAGCCCCTCCCACTTCAAAACGTGAAGGAAACGGAACTCTTTGCCCATTGCCGAGGGCAATGGCTATACTGACATAGAATATGCACGCTGTTTTTGATTTATCTGGACTTTCTGAGACTCACTTGAAAAGCGTTGTCAGCTTTTCCTAAGGATAAATCACATCTGGTAAATGAATTCATGGATTTTAAATTGAGGGTGCCTTAAAATAACATCTTCTGGGGATCCTTATTCTTAATAGTAACTTGCACTACTGGACCTAAAACCGTCTTCGTAATTCCAAAGGTCTGCTGTAGCGATATTTGAAAAACGCAGCAACAACTAACGGGAGAGATTTTCTATAAAACAATCACAGTAACTTTCTGTTATCGGCAACCACAAAAATCCCGAAAAGACAAAACCAGGAGAAGCAACTTAGCTTAAAAATACCGTCATTATTCGATTAACCGCACGGTGTGCTTATCAAATTTTTCACATTTTTCGGGGTGCGCTTGATCGCGGGAGTGCACTTATCACAAATTTTACAGACACGATTCTCCATCTAAATTGTATCGAAACAGATAGTACACCAGAGAAAAGTCGGAAAATCAGTGTTTAACAAATGAAGCAAAAAGCCACATGAAACTTGATGTCAACATCATCTAGTTTTCATTTGAGTTACTATCATCATAATCAAGAAGCATTACCTGGGGTGCGCTTAATCGAGGGGGTGCACTTATTACAAATTTTTACTCTAAAAGGGTGCACCTATTCGGGGGATACGCTTATTCGAAGGAGATGCGGTAATCAAATAATTACGGTAATTGAGTTATGTTAACCAAAACGTCCCCCGAAATTCAGGTTTGTGTCTTCGAAGAAACGAAGCTACCACATATAAGATTAAAAATACTGTTTTTCGAATATTTAAAGATATTTGCTCCATTTAGTCAAGTACTTTTCTACGA
>JAAAKM020001334.1:0-13438 GCA_010016025.2 Alatinidae sp. Z8VKAUB7J3 | reverse complement strand
CTTTTTGATATAATTAACGCTCCAAACAATAGCACTTATGATTAATGTCACCAACATTCCTTTGCTTTTGCAAGCGCTACACCGTTACTCAGCTTCAAACCTTAAAATGAATTTAAGAAGCAGCTGTCTAAGTGAAACGGCCGTTCAAAGTAGGAAATCGGCGTTCGTTAGTGTGTAAAAGGGCATACAGAGAATGACAATAACCCAAAGGTAAAATGAAGAAAACCTTAGGATATACAAATGTACTTAGCAAAGATAAAAGGCTCCGACACTTACTAGCTCATTCAGGTTTCTAATTATGCCCACCAGAGACCAATTATGTAACAAATATAACGGCAAATTTTAATAACAAATCGTGGCTGAGTGCATGTAAAGCGATCACCACAAACTGTTGGCTCACAAATGTAAATATTTTCTTGTGGATGTCTGCTATGTTTCATAAATAACATTACTTTTTTCCAACGCAAGTACAGTGAAAAACGAGACGGTTGATAAACTTGTGAATATAATAATCAGTCTGCAAGACATAATTTAAATTGAAATTGTGCATTTTAATCACATACTCTCAGCCTGGCTTCTACTTTTATAGGAAAATTACGCAGTTCGCCTGCCATTTTCGTTATTGCCGTCGAATGAGAAAGCGGTGTAGCACTATTTTCCGGATAAAATTACCCTTTTAAGTATACAATACATAAATTTATGAATGAATAGCAACCTTTTTTCTTGTTTATGAGTTACTGTACATAAATAAATGTATTTCAATATTCTACCATTTTAACGCTAAATATGAAATTTTGCAGAAAATTCACTAGAAGGCATGCTGACCGTTGACCTTAGTATGCAAATAGATTTCTATTTAAAATATTGTGATAGATAGAATAGTACATTTTGGCCATTTCAGCACTTACAGATAGCACTACACATGGGTCAAACTGAAGCTGCATGGGACACGCAGTTAAGAAGCAACACAGGCAGAATCGTATATCAAAAATCCCAAGTAAAACAGGATTAAATAATTTCTTTTGATCTCCATCGATCTCTCTTTATCACTCTTTTACAGGTGATTCTCCCTACCCTGGTTTCAAATCAAAGCAAGTAATTCCTTTAATTGAAACAGGATATCGAATGGATAAACCAGATCACTGTGAAAAAGAATTGTATGTTGTCTTACCACTTATATCTATATCTTATGAATTTTGTTAAATTTGAATAGCGTCAATAATTCTTGCATATTTGTGTAAAACTTGGGTTTTGGCTCCTCTGTTACTTATCTCCTTTGATGCAAGCACTCTGTATTATGTCAACACTGAGAAGCAGACCAAAATATCAGAAATATTGAACAATGATTTTGAGTTGCACATCCGCTCGATCCAGTTTGATCTTGGGATACCATGGAGAACTCTTTCGCACAAAATATGCTATCGCCAACGCTACTGAGAGTCTTGTTTCAAAAGAGTCAAGAAATCAATTCAGAGCCTCTTCAATAACTTTTGCTGAGTATAGCTCGCACATATTATGATACATCAAGTAATCTTGCTGAATGCCCTGCCCGATCAAAAATTGACAATAACTTAACAGTTGTAAAAACAAAATAGTTGCTGCTGAAGACTGCATGTACGGCAGACTTATAAGTTCCATTCGGCTTGATGAGCAAAGCAGCAAGGAAATGTAATGCATAACAACGTAATGCAATGTAATGCAAAAAGCACTCGTGAGAGAATAACTGGGTGCCTGTCTGGAATCTATATTATTCTAAAGGATCATTTAAAAGATAGACCAATTACAAGAAAATTTATAAATTCAGGTAGAAGTTTGAATTTTGCTGTTTCATTGATTGATAACATATGGATCAAATCTAAAATCTCAAATAAAAGAGAACAATTCACATTTTCATATGAATCATTGGCATAAAACACAATCTCCAAGCAAGCCATTATCACATACCTGGAATGTGCACGAAAGCTTCTAATGCCAAAATATCGCCACTTCCCGTTTACTAAATGTAAACATACAAAATAAAAACAGGTTCTCAGCAATACTTTTCGCCTGTTAATATACTAAGAATTTCACTCTTGTAAGACGCTGGAGTTATGTATTTGAAATAGGAGAAATGTGTTCTGAGTTACTCAGCCGATGATTTGTTTATCTTTTTTGTGAAGTTATCATTTTTGTTAAAATAATAACTCTATTTTTGGTATTGTGGTGCTCCTAGATAATTGCTTATTGCTGCAGTAATTGCTTATGACCACTATATACGGTTCATACCTCTTTATACAGAATACAGAATACGTAAAAATATGATTAAACTTGATATTCGATTATAATTGCCATAATTCATCTTAGCACTTTCATCGTAGATACGACCTGATGCTGAGCTGCTGGGCAGAAGACGCTAAGAGGCGTCCTTCGTTTGAAACTGTCCGCTACACTCTTTGGAAGATGCTTGAGGACGATGACGTAAGGACAAAAGTTCAAAACTCACCAAATTTTTTAATATCATTTTTTGTCTCTTTACATTTTACACATTTAATATGGGATATATGGGATGTATGGGATATTATCATTTGCTAGAAAAAGAAGAGAAGTTTTCAGAAGGTTAATGACTGCTATTCTTTGTAAGACTTTCAAAGAACGTAGCAGCACAGATTTGTTGCTTTTTTTCCCTTTTATACCAAACCGAATACTTTTTTTGGACAAAGTTTTTTTAATTGGCATTATACTGTGAAAAGGTGCTTCTTCAGCCAATATATCGTACGGCCGTATTCATCCTTTCTCCAATATTTTCTACTTCTGAAAACTTTGTTCTTTTGTCCTGTTTGACATAATAGCATTATTTTAATGCAACTCTGGCACTGCTCTTATGATTATCGTTGCAGTCGCCACTGTATTTCTTCCACTCAAATTTTATTACTTTAAAATGATCACGCAATTCCTTTTTCAGTTTTTTTATTAATGGTAATTCTGCTTTCCTTAAGATCTCTGTATTTCATTGCCAGCTTTAAAGAATACCTTATTTCATACTGCACAAAAGGGTGCAGTGTAGCGGCTGTTGCTTCTGAAGAAGGCAAAAAGAGGGGACGCATCCTAATGCAGTGTCCAGCCAGCCCGTTTTTACCGGGGGGGTTGCTTGCCAAGGTCAGAGGATTACCTGAGAAGAGGAAGCCTTTTCCAACTTTTAACTCATGACCCTGAATATAAAGTTTACTTGACTCTTGGAACATTCGGAGTCTTAACATTATTGCTACAACTGCTTCATGGATGTCAATTCTTTCAGGTTTTTCAATCCTGTTTTTTATGGAACACATCAAATTGTACAATTGACAGCATAATGTATTAAGATCTGTTACTTATTGTGCAATTCTGCAACACAAATTCTATCATTAGTAACTCTGCATTATTTTATAGACGTACATCAAGTTGGACAAATTCAAGAAAGCTGATTTTGAGAACTTTGATTCAGAGGATGAAGGCAAAGAACAAGAGAAAGTACAGCGTTCCAAAAAAGTAACAAAATGTTAATTTGCATGAAAAGGAGAGACGTAGAGTTACAACAGCCTTACAGTCAAGATGCTGTGGGTGGCAGACAAAAATTTGTAGCTTAGGGCATTAATTGTTCCGCTGACATAATTTAATTGATATGATCTCAACATTTAAAGAACATTCTAAGGATATAACATATTGTTATATATTCAAACTAATAAAACCCTTACAGTTAGGTTACACAAGAACAAAAATTTGCTAGTCATTTATTACCTTAGTAACTTCTTTTGTGTCGGCTTATCTTACCATATGAGGTGCCAGTTCTTGGCTGTAAGAGTGACGGATGACTATTTAACCTGGGAATATACGTTTTCCTCGCTTAAGGCAACCCATAGATAAATACTCACATAGCCAAAGAACTTCCACTAGAAAGATTCTAGCAAATGTCGCTGCGAAACAAACTCTAAAACATATAGGCAGCAACGATATTGAATATTGTATTGGACTATTTGCTTAGACCTGTAAAACATGAAAATTAACGATTTTACAGTAAACGCCGTAGTAAAATGATCATTTTCTAGGGTCTTCTCGTTTCCTATACACCCAACGTAATAGCTTTCTTACTTCACTCCATACGATTGCTGTGATCAGTGTATTCCGAAAATGAATCCGTTACTCAACGCAATTTTCACGTTTTGTATCACAAACCAACTTTTCAAAAATGATCATTGGTAAATCTTCTTCTTTATTTCCCTTAAATCTGTAAGTCTGAACACTAACAAGTTCACAAATTCGTGTGTCGTATCGATTTCTGGTCATCTTTCTTGATGCTCATATGTATGAATATGAAAGTGCTGTTTATCAAAACTCATGTTTACAGGTCCTCTGTTTCCTTTCTTTTTTGAAATACAACATTTTTAATATTTTCTTGGAACTATCGTCTTGATGTGTGCGTATTTTTGCATAGTGCAGTAGCAAATAATTTGATATGCCGCAAACAAGTTATGATCTGCAATATTTCACTCGGTTGATCATATATTTCAACTTTCCAGCTGCCAAAATAAAAACATAAAAACCCTTATGATAGAAAACAAAACTGAAAGTAAATATGGTATGAAAACTTTACTTTCCTACAAAGCGTAATACTCGTCATCTTTCCTAGTAATGTAATATCCTTTATCGCCTGCCAAAGGCTTAAGCACTTTATCACGCAGTAATGAATCATCGTTCAGAAAGCCAAGACGTTTAGATTTGCTTCCTAGCAGTTTATGATCAGTGTAGGCCATAAACAACACTTTTGTTAAACATTTCATTGAACAGAGGACTTACGATTCTCAATAGATTAAGCATTTCGAACGTTTGTGATGACAGTGAAACCGCATTAGACTTTTTCAGTTTACAGCTTGGTCTTCGCAGCTATTTTGATGTTTCTCAAGTGCCTCAACACATGACGTTTGGCTGGCGCTTTGTAACCGAATATGAATTGGGAGTCTTAGCAATAGTTGGTGTTTACATGATAATTTGTTTCCCTGAAACCATCAGTTCTATTCCCTCTTCACTCTCCTATGCGTGCCTTTAAAAATTCATGGTCAACGTAGTATCCTAGGAGTCACTAACTCTGGAGCAAGGCCAGCTCTTACAGAAAAAAATGTTACTATGCAAAATAAAGATAAGACATTTTATTTCCAATCGTTCTTTTAATACAATAGGGTGAATAAAAAATTAGTGAATTGTTGCAATTTTAAGTAAATAAGAGGATGCGGTTGGGGAATTTCTTTTAAAAAAATTGTTGTAAAAAGTGTACAGCATAAGGAAAGCGACGCCGCCAAATATGTTTGGAAGTCGATGGATAAGCCTATGTGGGAGACCCCCAAAACATGGTGACGTAAAGGACATAAATGCAATATAGTTGTTCTCCTCAACGGACTCAGTATAAAAACAGAAAATGGAGAAGTAATGGAGATCTGCGCCCCTTGATCAACTAGGTCTTCCTATGGAAATGCACTAAAGTCTTGGATAACAAAGCAATTTTCTGTGATGTCTCGTAATACCTCACCTGCTCAGAAGTGTATGGAAACGCTCCGAAGGAAGATTAATTATTACACTTCAGAATCAACATAAATTATTCCTTACAGATTGAAATCCTTTCGATAATGTACAAAGCAGTGTCACTACAAAGGAAGTCCAATTGTACGCATGCGTTTTGTTAGGTTAGCTTAAATTAAAAAGCCTTCTTTTAGTTTATCATTTTTAATTGAGGTAATCAAATTTCGGGTAAATAGTCAAGCTACTATGTACAATGCTCTATGAAAATCTTCTCGCAAAATTTTGAAGGGTAAGCAGTCTAAATTTTTCCCTACGCATTCAATCTAAGAACAACTTCGATTCTTCCCTCCACTACGTGGCAAAACAAATGAAACCATAATTATTTTATAAAGACTAATATTGCCCACTTTAACATTAAATTAAATCTGTTAACCCACAAAGAGTGGCAACATTGACTAGATATTAGAAACTAGAAACTAGAAATTAAACAGGTATGTAAAAACAGTTGCTGCAGCTAAGAGTAACGGTATTAAAACTGCTTGCTGTTGCACACGCCCTCTAATTTCCAATCTTTAAGACTAAAAAAGTCGTATTTTGTCTATATGATTTTTACAGGATTCACATAAAATTATAAAAAAATGCATGTTACTAAAATAGATAACTACCACACTGTTATTTATCAAACTACCACAGGATGTTTTGCATTTGAAACAAATGTGCTTCGTGTCGACAAGACATGTCAATAAGAGGAGAATTTGAAGTGACTCCTTGCTGTTGAAGGTGTCGACGATTAAGGAACTTTGGCATAAATTTAAATTATTTATGTAACAATAATTTATCAGTCGTTTCCGAATTCTTAAAAGAGAAACTTGATTTACTTTCGGCAAACGTATGCATTGACAATTGACAAGGATGGACACTTCGAAATTATAATTTGAAACCCATACATAATATTCCGCGCGCATACACGATAGCTTGATAATTTTATAAACACTGTGCGTAGAAGAACGGTGCGACTGATATTTCAGCAAAAACATTGTTTGCCCCATCACATGGTAGATTTGAAAAATAAACTCACCATAGGTGGCAAACTGTCGAGGTCGAGTAAAAATTACGCATAACACGATCACAAGACATAATTGAGACCTTTTCGTCTTCATGTACCATATTCTGTATGGACATTATCGATCATAATCCTCTTCTCCCTTCCATCTCTTCCTAAGTAAAACATGCTCTTAATACAGATCATAATCCAACTACTCATTCTCTTAAGTTGCTTTCTGCCTTTCTCTATGTCTTATATCCTCTATCTTAGCATTTGGTTTCTATACCATCTTTCCATACATTTTGTTCTAAAACGTTTGCTGTCTCTTATCTGTTTTCTGGGTAAGTGCTCATCATTATTTGTGATGGGTTTAGTACAGCTAATTTGAATATCTGTCAATGTAGCCACATTTCCATAGCCTGTAGACGTGCCTTTATCCCGTAATAATCTGTCCAGCATTTGCCACCGTACATTAACATTTGAGAAACAAAGACATTTACATGTGTTTAAGCACATTTTGGTTTTGCAAATGAGGTTCTGAAGGCTCTAAAATGCCTCATTTGTCATTCCAATTCTTGCTTTGATTTTCTGTTATATCTAGCATCTTCTTCAATGACGGAACTAACATAACTATGAACCCTGTTTCTCAATACTTATACTTTAAGCTCTTTTCTCGCTTGCCTTTATTACTTTGTCTAAAATAGCTTTGTTCTTATCTGTGGCTGTTTAGAACTGCATCGCAAGCATACCGTTAATTGTTGTTATTACTCCCCCTTGTGACAAAATCCTCTACTTCTTGGATTTCCTACATTATTCTTTGCTGTAAACAATAAAAGACTCGGGAGGAAGAATTTGCTATCTGAGACCCCTTTCAATCTTATGCAATCGCTGACTATTCCCCAAGCAGTTCCTGCTGCCTTCTTGTCCAAGTTGGTAACGAGCCTAGAACATTTTCTAGTCTTGTCCGGTGCTTGGAATGCTTCTTTGAGATTCCCATTTTACACTTCTTCTTGAGCTTTCGTAAAACAAATGTGATAAAGTATAAATCTTGTTGGCCCTCTCACACAGCATTCTGAGTGTAAATATAGCATTTGTTGCAACTTTCTTTGACGTCTAAGTGATTATTTTTTTAATTGCCTCACGAATACAACTTTGTGTTCTTGCCAACACGATTCTCAAGATGATCCTTACTATGTGATTTGTAGGGTGATTGGTGTATTAATTTCACACTACATAGGTCCTAGTTTCTCTGGTTGCTCAGATCTGTTGCGATTTGTCTAGTGTCATAAATCTTCTTAAGCAGCTTTATGACTTTTTCCATACCAAACTCCTCAAGAGAAATAGTAATCTTTGCACTGATGTTGTCTAAGTCACAGGATTTCTTCTTTTTTATTATAGCTCTAACCTTTAAAGGAAAAATTGGTGATTTCACAATTTTTACATACATGACAGGCTTTTCACCTCTGTCATCATGATACAATTTTCCAACATGCCCTCTACATTTTTTAATAATTTTTTCCTCAATACCTTCGCATCTTTTTCCTATAACCCTTTGTGAAGGGGTTTTCTGTCTAGTATATATGTTGATTTTTAAGAACATTCCTTCGGCATTGGTTTTTTTGGTTACCCCTCCACGTTCCTGTTTAGTCCAACCCTTTTTAGCTGAACTGCATATTTATTGCCTTTTCTGTTCCGTCTTTTATACTTTTGGCTGTTTCCCTTACAAGATTGCCTTTGCCCCATAAAATCCTGTATGTCCTTGTTTTCTCGTTTTGAATCACTACCTTGTCAGCTTCTCTAAGTGATGTTTTTTTGATAGTACTGACTGTTCCTCCTCCCGTGACATTTGTTGCTTCTTACTTACAGTTATGTTGTACATTCCTCTACGGTGCTGTATTTGACAAAGGGATAAAGTCCTAACGTTTTCTTTGCCTGATTTTTTGTTTATTACTGACTACTGATTTATTGTTATAGAATATTTATTTTTGTTTTTCATTCATTTTATAAATTACTAGTATGTAATCATCGTTATTGTTTCTGCTTATATATTACTCTCGAGTGCCAAATAATCGCCAAAGACTGGAGTTCAGACCCCCCGTTTATTCAGACCCCCCGCCGTTTATTTGGCACCCCACAGTATTCGGATGGCCTATCTCGTTTTTGAGCCTCTTGTCTGCTCAGTTCCTTGTATTTTGATCAAGGATACTCCATATCCATCTTTTGATTGTTCAAATCAGGTGTGTATATGTGAGTTTGTGTGTGTGTGTGTGTGCCTTTTTTTGTTATGCACCATGTAATAAGTGTGTATCGCCTTTCATTCGACTATGTAGAAACGTCTATACAGATCTCACACAATGCTTGGGATTAGTATGTTAAGTATAGAGTATGTTCTGCATGCAGGCTGAAGCTGAAGTAAATGCACTGAATTGAAAATGACATGTTCATGCATTTGAGTAATTGTACTGTCATATTAGAAATCAACGGAAATGTAGGCATACACATAAGCTCCTGAAGCTTTGTAATATATAAGTTAATTTCATCACTTTGTGTTAAACTGAGAGGTGATATGAAATAATGTAATTGGAGTAACCACATACTGGACAGAGAAACAAGGTTAATCTCCAAGAAAATGTAACCATATCAGTTAATAAGTATGCTCCAAGATTCTTGATAGAAGTTGCAAAAATAGAAAATGTCCGAATCGAATTCTTTAAATTCAATGTGAGAGCCTACGAGATTCTTTTCTCTCCTTTTCTGGTGACTATACCTTTATGAACATAGACTTGAAGCTATGCAGGCAATGGTAACAGCACGTTTTATGTTGGGTTATAACTTACAAATACAAGGATCTATTTGATTGCAATCGGAAGGATCTTCTTCTGCAAATTAATAATGTCATCACTAATATGAATTGATAAGAAATACAGCAATATCTCGTACAAAATATGATAAGGACGTTGCAAGGACTTAAACCTGACACCAATAAATATTTTTAAAAATGCTCTCTAACTTGTTGTTAGTAATTTGTGGACTTATCTTATATTTTGTACATAAATGGAAAAGTGTCTTCTCTTTCGAGGTTTTTATATTTATTTATTCACTGAAAATAAAATTTAACTTGAAAGCACTTTCAGTTTTTGTAAAGGTATTCCAGATCAATGCCCATTTGTTCTTCCCTGCTTCACTTTTTTAAGTGTCGTGAGGAAAATCTTCAGAATATTGAAGATTTAGGTTCAGATTTAGGGCAGGTTTACATTAGTCTGTATATCAGTATTTAATGAATTCTCTCATGGCAAGGTTCAAATAAAATTGAAAAGAAAAGAGATGCAAAGCAAAAATACATACAGTAGCTGGTAGAACAAGTAAAATGTATGGTTTAAAGATACCTGTTACTATAAGCCTGGAACAGATTAAGATGAAAGTCATCAGGAAAGCATGACCACAGTAGAAAATGTCACCCATTAGGGATGAAGAAAGGGAGGGGTATATTTAGAACGTAGTTAGTAAATGAATGAAGATTTATTCAAAAGTGAGTAGTTTGATAAATAGTTGGGGGACTATTCATCACGAAACAATTCATCACGTGACGATTCATCACGTGACAATTCATCACCTGAAGATGACACCAATGTGTTATTGAGTAACATTTTATTTTGGTAGTAAGCACACTTTTTTAATTTACCAGGAATACCCCTGAGCAAGCTGTTGGCTCACCCGATTCTCTCCCGTCAACATTTACTGATCAAACTTTGTTTGACCCAGTGGGAGGCGCAGGAAGCGGCATTGGACTGCAGTATCTATACTTGCTACGCTATGGTTGCCTCTCAACGTCGCTTGCAGTCTTTTACGTCAGTTATGTTAGGTGAAACTGACATTTCAACATATTTAAAAGCAGTGCAAGTAGATTTTGTTGTAATCTGGAGGCAAAAACAAATAAATTCAGGTGATGAAGTGGCGTAGCACAGTGTTGTAATTTCATTAGCCAATGAACCACGGTGCGACGATGCAAAACAGTTTAAAGGTTCCAGAAAGCTAATGGTCAATCAAATTAGAGATTCGTCATTGGATACGGTACAGAAGATTCAGATGGAAGTTAAGGCCCGCCTCACTAGATATGGCGATAAAATTTCAAACATGGTTAGATTTAAGGTTAATGAAGGTGCTGAATAAGCTCCTTGGTGAATATCCAACAGAGATGACAAGAGAATGAAAACTCATTATATTTTACAATAAAGCTTTCGGGGAACTGAGAGGCCTTACTAGTACAGCTAAATTTACCTACGCCGCTTTCTAAATGGTGTTAAAGGCTTTCATTCACTGCTCCAGAGAAGCATGAACTGAAACGCATTTCCCGATGTGTGAGTAGCTATGACTACACTAGAAAATAGCTTATGCGACAGGAAACGTAGCTTTAGCAGAATTCTGTACGTACACAACAAAACAGGGCTGCTTTACAACCACCTAATAACACTGGCAAAAATGAATTAAGTATGCACCCAAGTAAAATTAGTTAGAGCACCTTATCTTAACTATGGTAGTTACCAAATTTGAGTAAGAAATCTACCTTAACAAAGAAAGCACTAGTTATTATGTTTTTATCTGAGGACAACGGCGGAGAAGCAGAAGGAGCAGGAAAGAGATGAAATGACGAAGGAACATCCTTACGAATGCAACTGAAAGATAGTCACTGAAATGAGTTATTTCATTTTTGTGTTTTCGCTGAGAAAAATTTAATGGCTAAATAATGTTCCATAGAACTGATGTTTTCATCAAGTAGAAGAGTGCTATTGAATTCTTATATTTATCAGAACTTCAACCAGAGGAAATAAGGTACATTTTAAAAGTAATTTTAAAACTTGAAGATTTAGTATTTGTCATTTTGTTAATAGCAAATAATAATGCGCTATGTAACATATTGAATAATATTTATTTTATTATAAAATTACGATATTTGCTTGATAATTCAATTGCAGACTCACTATTTGTAATTTTGAAATTATTAACAGTGTTACGTCTTCCTCCGAGATTCTCAAAGATCAGAAAAAATCTTACGCATTACGTAAATATGATTTGTATTAATATGTCAGAAGCAGAAACTCCGTCCTGGAGACAAAATTAACACAGTTTTTGAAGTACACGTGATGTTGCTGCTTTGTAAAATAAACAAAATCTGGAGAAATTAATTTGCTTTTACAATTTAAGGAATTTTATGCTAATGTTTAGAGAGTTTCTAGTGATGAATAACTGTCGAATTATAAAGTTGTAGTGACAGGTAGTCGCAATTTATGCTTTGTTGGAAAAAGTACTATGAGGCAATAAACGCTTTCGTTTATATGAGTGAAGCAATCATCTTAAGAATTTTGTTGAAAGGCATGCTTTTAATGAAAGCAACGTGTTCTGGAAGTAGTCTGGGCATGAGTGACGTAGAATAAGTTACACCCATGTTAGGATAAATATGTATCGCATTTGACCTGAGGGTCAGTGAGTAGAGAAAGACGATAGAGACAAGGGTATGAGTAGTAGAATATTATGAGTTTTGGAATATTTGGATATAGAATTTACTTGGAATTCTACATGCATTATTGGATGAGAATATACATTTAAAAGAACAGAGGAGAATGTGTCCTTGATAGAATATAGTTCTGACACATTCAATTTATATGTTAATTACAACACAACGCATACATTTTGTTCTGAATATTGCTAAAGCGGATTATTATTATATATTCTTACGCTTGGCACATGGAAGGAGTAGAAACCGAATAATTTTAATCTAATGAACACATTTTATGAGTGAGTACAAAAACTACTTGTATTGAAATACACAATTGATCGGTACTGGGTCGTTTTCGCAATGTTTTATAGTACTCTATTTATCTACGTAGTGGAGACAATATTCATAGGCAATGCAAGTTTAAAAGAGAGCACTTTATAAATATGAAAAAAAGACAAGAGATACAAATCTTCTTTACATCAAGACTTAAACCCAGAAGTAACTAAAAGGCTGTCCTTTCACGTACAAGCTGGATACGAGACTAAACCGAAACTACACTAGCCCTAGTTAAATGGTGGCAACGATATGCTCAGAATAGTTTTTTAAAGCCCTCTGTTAAAAAGTCTACACGTTTGGACCGAGAGAAAATTTTGTCAATTAGAAATGATACCCCAACTGGGTACGATAATATTCCGATCAAATTTATCAAGCTCGTAGCAGAACTCTCAGTGTTTCCTCTTACTACCATACTTAATTCCATCATAGATAAGCTCGTATTTCCGGAGTCATGGAAAATTTAGAGAATTTCACCAATTCCAAAAAACATAATCCTACCGAATTAAAAGACCATTTCCATTTTACCTGTTCTATCTAAAATTTATTGCGACAACTCACCACTTATAACTATAAAAGATTGCTTCTCCATGATCATCTTTCTGGATTCAGGAAGGGACACTCGACAAAGACCTTACTTCTGAAGATACGTGATGATATCCATACTTCTTTCAGAAGAGGAGAAATCTCAATTGCCATATTTTCTGACTTCAGTAAAGCCTTCGATACATTTCCTTATAGTATTATATTTGAAAAATTATCAAAAATGGGCTTTAGCAGGTGTTTCCTAAAATGGATTCACTATCTAGATCAGTGTTTCTCAACCCTTTCCCAGCAATAACCCAATTCCCTATCTGCCAAAACCCACATGTACCCCTGAAGTAGAAAGAAAACAAAGAATGAAGAGGAATATTGTTTATGAACTCGTATCATCAACAACAGTCCTAAAAATATTCATAAATCGATAATGAGATTTTTACATGTCCGTAAATGACATTCAAGATAAATCCTTGTGACATTCATAATTGACATTAACCAAT
>JAAAKM020001333.1:0-14805 GCA_010016025.2 Alatinidae sp. Z8VKAUB7J3 | reverse complement strand
TTGACCCCGCAACATCCCAATCTCTACAATTGTAGACCTGTCAAAAAATCAAACTTAGGCAGAAGCTATGGTGATGAGTCTTTCCATGTAAATTTGATACACCATACTAATTAAATTCTGAGAGATTTATAAATTTTGACCCATTTTATACATGCTTGGGATAATATGGGTTAACAATATATCAAATATAGGTAAGCACAGCTGATGGGCTTCTATGCAACGTACATTTGTCCAATGCACCGTGAACTTTCTGCTATTAAGATTCGCTGTCAGGTAGCACTCGGTATCGACAGCCATTTCATAGTTATACGGACAAACCGTGTCAATACTAAAAGGTATGACCTAAAGGATTTTGCTCATGGGTTTGAAAAACAATCATAAAGAAGAAAAACAGGACTGGTGTTAAGAAGCTCTTGCCTGTGATATGATTTTCCAGACTTTGTACTTAAGAAGGGACAGCCCAGCTAGCTTTGAACGCACGATCCCACGATGTAGACTTAGTTTGAAGCCCCAAAATGCTTCTTTTGCTTTACTTTTTTCATACTTGGTACAGGTTTTGGAAATGCTTCACCGGTTTGTGTCTAGCCCAGAAATATGAGTTTCAGGACGCCGTAGTTTATGAGTTAATTGGAAAACATCTGCTCAAACTGTAAGCAGGAGTAGAAATGTTGGTCATGAGGTGCATCTGTTAATGTAAATTTGATATACTTAACCCGGTATTGACTTACCTTCTATTCCTTTTCATCTTGTTTAGCCCGTCAAGATTTGATTTTCTCGCACAATAACCGCTAACTATGCTCAATGTTCACAATATACAATAGAAGAATATGTTATGGCGATGACGCGTGCATTTTCTAACACGTGTCGGTTGCTGATTGGTCGATTGGCCGAGAGTTATTTCACAGATTTTCCGGTCTTTTAGTCTTGGATGCTATAAAATCTGTTCGTGATTTGTAGACTTTTAAGAGCCATTGTACGCTGTCCCACATGGACCTGCACAGCACGAGCTTATGCGAAATAACGTCGCTACCGCACGTAGAAAGCCTAATTGAATATCAAATATCAGAAAGCATGTGTCGGTGGGAACACATAATGGTCTGACATTACTCATGGAGTCAGACGCGGTTGCCTACTCTTTCCTATTCTTTACAACCTTAACGACGAAATCTCTTTATGAATTTGAAGAATTGGTAAAAAATCATTGAAAGAACGATTATAAAAGTCGGATGCAGATTGACAGACTATATTATTTTCTCGTTTGATATACAAATGAAGTTGACCAGCTGGGCATATCGCCCCCTCTTCCGTCGAGAGATTACGGTTAGGTGCCTCAAAAGTGGAGTCGAAATTGTTTAGAAATTTTTAAAAAACAAGGAATTAAATGAATGATGTGTCAGAGATTTAATTAAGAGTGAAAGTAACCAAAGGTTTGACATAATTCCAATACTCAGGAGCAACTCATTACCTTCCATTACTTAAATGTTGTGAAGCTGCTCGAGTGCACTTCTATCGAATGGTTTATATTGCAACGAATTTTAAGACTTGACTAATCTCAAAATTTAATTAATGATGGGTTTCCACTAAGTTACGAGACGTTCTGAGACATAAGTAAAAAAGCACTCTCGCCATCTCTCAATCTAAGACATCCAATGAGAATTAGACCCGATTTAAAAATCCCCCTAAATAAGCAGTAAAACCACCAAATAAATGGAAGCTGGGGAGTCAAAGGGAAACACTCCTCAATTTAGGTTACTGGACAGAGAGGCAAACTATGAGGAAGGCTCAACCGCCCAATAGGACAGCCTCTCACGGATTATAGGACGAGTCTGTAATAAATGAGAACAAATACTACAACAATTCTTTATCGAAAGACAGAGAAGAACTCTGGCGCCGCCTTTATTTGGAGTCAAAGAGGTATAATACGAAATCTGTTAAGACGGTAGAAAAGAGACAACAAGTTAAAATCATTTCTATAATCATACTTTTTACCGATTCATTATCAAATCGGCAAGTGTCATTATCCATTTTACAATCCCATCATCATATAAGCTGCAGCTACTTGACGCAGCAAAATTTACATAAATAAACACGTCCACTTCTTAAATATACATTAACATACCAGAAATACAAATTTTGTTGTCTTTGACACTTTGAAATATACATAGAAGGTACAAATAGGTACTTAAACCAAATTCATTATCATATACGTGCAGTGCACTTTATTTAGAGAGGAATTTTAAAGAAAGGTGACATCGGTAACCACTTAAAAACAAGTAGAATCAAACCCCGATGATTAGAAAGAATCAGTTGTGATAAATTTCTAATGACATCGCTGCTATTGTAACTGACTAACACTTCTCGTCGTTATTTTACATAATCTTGTAAATTTGTCTTTCATAACAGCTGACAATCAAAACTTGAGTTTCTTCAGTTTCTGGTTCCAACCAGTTTTATACCCAACCCGTAACGCTAAGAGGGGTCAGAAACCTGAAAGTTGTAATTTTTCATGTACCTTTAAGACATGCATAATTATTCTTAAAGGAGAGGGGGGGGTATACGTTTTGTCTCCTTGGACACTCCTCAGCTAAAACCCTAGTTTCAACCGCTAAAAAGAAAGGAAGGCCTATCTGAACTCAGTATTGTTATGTGTTTATAAGCATGTAACGGAAAATCCTCTTGTAAAGGTTTTGAACAATGATTAAGAAGGGTACTTGGCCCTTTTTCTCCGACCACGGCGCGATTTCAAAAAGTGAGGGAGCAAGCGAGGGTTTCGCAAACAAGCGATGCAGACCCAAGTAGTTATGTATGAGGGACGTATAGCTGTCTTCATGTGCTTGCTAGTGATGATAGGACCTTGCACGTCAATCCAACCACTCACAGGCAAAATTTCATTAACGCACAATAGCTATACGTGTTCTTTTTGCATCATTTAATAATTCGGGAGACGTATATTTGACACCTAGTCTCTTTCTTGTCGCATATGACGAGCTGTTTACCTCAGATTAAGTTTTGTTATTGGCTTTATAAAATATAGTTAATAATCGTTTACAATGAAGGCTGCGACCTCGTAGGAATTTGGGCACATTTGAAGAAACCCAGTGGTTTATGTACATTGGGACAAGAGCTTCTCATATTGATATCATATGTACATCATATATTTAGTAAATAGGAAATTGGAACCATAGCTTTTTAACCTATAGGAATATACCCAAGAAGATTAACCGTGTGAGAATGGTCATTGAAAGGAACTTTGAAAATTAAATGACCAACAGAGGCTTTAGAAGAGAGAACTCTCCACTCTTAAAGAAATACTCTCCTACAATGTTTACCAAACATTACATTTTATATTTTTTCTTATCATCAATCCCACTCCATATAAATATTTGAAAGTAATATTCACAACAAACTATTCGGATGCAAAATATACAAATCTTTTCATATAACTGAAACCTGAATACTCTCAGTGCCCTGCAACACTTTTTCTTGAATTTTGTTCCATTAGGAAATCTACCCTCTCTAATAATAATTTATCTGGAACGTAGGCAACACGTTGCATTCCCGCTTTCAACTTCATCTGCTTCGGACTTTTATCACTTCTGTAGGTATTAGAATAAAGGTTGATGATGGTTAGTAATACAGGAATAATGTTAAACTATACGGCTTTCAGTGGTGTACGCAAGGTTAAGAAAAAACGGCTGTTGTACAGCTGTAAGATCGAAAATGTCCATCCCATAATACCGTATGAATAAGGAAGATCATACCTATATACGGAATAGAAGAGGAAGGTCGTGTCTATGGTACAGACGAGGACGCTCATTCCCCATTACAGTATAAATAAGACAGTTAATGCACAAACAAATCATTTGTGAAGAAGGCAATACCCAAATATTAATCATGCGGTATTACAAGGCAGCACAGTTGAAAAGTGTTGGTTGTATTTATGTACTGTATCAATCAGTTTGGGTATAATAACAGAGCGAAATGATTTATCATCATATGGTACTTAAGTGAGACGTTACAATTAACTGGAAGTCAGAAGCTCGACAAAAATATGGTCTTACTAATTTTTATTCTTGTTGGTGTCACTTGACAACAATGTCGTAAACAAAGAGATACGCCCTTTCCAAATTCGAATCATGTCTATTAAAGCCTTGTTATTTAAGGCAGTTTGTAATTCCATTAACTGAGCAAAATTCAGTGAACTGAAGCCTTTTAAAGATGGAGTGACGTTACTTGAAGTTGGGAGGAACATTGAACGCAATATACAGTTACGTGCATTTGGTAGCTTGGTTACCACTTTTAAATTATTAGAAAATTCTTTCCTCGAAAATAAATTTTAAAATGTGGTGTCGTCATTGAAGTACTCTATTGTTGTTCTTTGGTATTGTTAATTCATCCATCTATTGTTACATCTCCCTTTTAGTATATCACAGCGGAACCTGAACCCCACACGTTCTTTTATGTATATATTGCTTCAGGCGTTTGGCAAAATGTCGCATGTAAAGAATTTATGTAACCAGTTGCGTCATCAAAAACCTATTCCAATTCCGGATAGTATTCGTTTGCTTCTTCACGTATCCATTTTTTAATACTGAAATATAAAAAATTTCTATATTTAGATATTTAAATATTTCTTTATTTAGATATTTATATATTTCTATATTTAGATATTTAAAAATTTCTATATTTAGATATTTAAATACGGTCTAGTGTAGGGAACAGTGAAGCTTTTTAAAAACTAGTCATCTTCGTCTGAAATGTTATTGTACTTACCCACTATGCTCTTTAGTCCGTTCCACAAACACAAGCAGTCTCGCCCGTGTTTCCGCAAGTTCTGCATTATTGTTTATATCACAGTTATTGTGCCTTTGCAGCCATCGATGCCGTAGTGCCTTCTGCGCAGATATCCTGTCTTGAAGCTTCAGTTCAAGCTGAAAGGTAGAAAATGTAAAGATATGGCTTAATCATGTATTGGTAAGCAAGCATTGGTAATCAAATAGGTGTATAGAAAAAGTATATCAACATGCAAGAGTTAACATAATGTGAAACATAAATCATTTTGTAACAAGCCCTTTACAGATTTAAAGCAGGAGTTCTTCCTGCATAGGTTTCCATGGTATGGTGATAAAATTGTAAAAGGGAAAGATTCAGAAGCATTACAATATTGCTAAGAACTCTAAAAACTCTCTAAAACAATTCATTTCTTTAACGAGCCGAAACCCTGATTCTTGTATCACGCTTCCTTTTCTTTAAAATCCCTCCGTCCATCGAGATGTTTTGTATTTCACAAGGTTTTGTATATAAAGAGTGTGTTTCCCTAGAAAATCAGTTGCCATTATTTGACCGTTGCTATAAAATTGATATTGCAAACCTTGAAAAGAATCATATAAAACCTCCGTCTAACAACTAAGGAAAGAGATTAGTTTTAACAACAGGTAGCTTCCTGCCAAGAACTGTCTTGCTTTACAAGCTTGTCGAAAATCATAATATTATGCGACACTTTTTGACTGCTAGTTACGTTTAAGAAAGATGTTTACGGTTCAGGCCTACAGGTTGCAACCATGGTTAAAGTTTTGTGAATATCATGTTAAATAGAAGGGTAACAATTTGAAGGTAAAAGCTCCAACACGGAAGCTACTATTCAGTGGCCGTGAGTCGATGTAACCTTATAGCATCGCTGTGTATGTGATACCTCAGAAAGTCTTAAAATAGGAAACGTTATCTTAATAGTAGTGTCCTTGTTTGTGTTCTTATACGCAGTAAAATTTTGGGTAATGTCTGGCGTTAAGCCTGTATTCTGACGGTTGAGTTTTGTATTCAATCTTTACAGAAAGCGTTTGATAAACCAAAGCGACAATGGGATCATAAAATAGAAGTTTTACAGTAAGACATAGTAAGTACAGTTGTACTATTGACAAACGTGCCTCCAAAAACTTACCATTGATCGCACGAGATTTTTCGCGTCGTCAGAAATATCTTTCCAATATCGCTGAGGCATCACGAAGTTTCCTTCCTCAATATTTCTCAGCAAGAAGTTATAGTTGTCATCCCAAAATGGAGGGTATCCAACCTAAACAGAAGAAACTGATTTACTATTTTACTTCTAGTTGTATTGTTGTGGTAACACTATCTCAGATGTATCGTCGTCAACTGTCTAACTGTCTACCTTCTGCCAGAGTAGAATTTCATTCATACTTTATATATTATCAGGCCTAATTTAAGTTAATCAAATGTATTCCAGCAGAGAGATATTTTTTTGTTGTTTCATACATGATAGTAAAGGCGCATTTCAGGGGTCAAAGATTTTGGAGAAAATTACAAACATCGTATCTTAGAAACAATCTAGAGACAAAAGAAAATTTATGTTAGCAAGGTTCCTTGCCAATTTCCAGCGGCAAAATCACCCTTTATAGGTTCGCGTAACGTACATAGATATCTGTCGATTTGGAATTATGTTTACAATCAATAGTTAATATTTATAAAGTGGTATGAAAACTTAGAAAGGACTAAAATGTTTACATGTTATTTAAACAACTACAGAATATCGGTTAATTTGAGTGCAGTTTGCCATTATTTTTAAATGACCTTTTTGCCACTTTCAATGCACTATTGCCTAATGGCTTCTTACTTTTATTTCCATTACAAACAAAAACTATCTAACAAGTAAAAAATATTTTAAGCGTTTAAGTATACATAAACAATTCTAAAATTCGAATACAATTCAAACTTTATACAGTTAACAAAGTTATTGGAAATTGGGAATTCATTAAATCCCTTTTACGTGATAATACACTCCTTGTTAGAAGAAACAGGGGCAGTGTATCAAGGCAATAAACAACAAGAAGACTATGTTACCTTGTGATTTAATGAAGATATGTTTCAAAGAAAGTGACTATATGTGCAACAAATACTACATTCTTTAAATATTTAGTAATTTTGATAGAAAGCCTATCAAAAAAAGCGTACAATCTCAAGAGTGTTAAAGAAAATATCGTTAGGGGAAAGTTAAAAGTTGCAAGCCTTCTTAAACGACTGCGTCAGCTACATCTAAACTAGGTCCCTGTAATGTCTATTGGAATATAAGGCTACGTATACATTACAAGAAGGTACGTATCTATGTATTTATGACCTTTTCACTCACCAGCATCAGGAACAGAATAACTCCCACCGCCCATATGTCGGTACCAAAGCCAAACACAGGCGTTTCCTGTACAGCCTCTGGAGCCATGTACAAAGTATGGCCAAGAGCATCAGATAACACTTTATCCTCTCCCGCTGTAAGGAAATCAAGCATCAAGTTATATTTACAACTTCAGAGTAAGTGAATTAAACATACAACCAGATATTTGATTAAATATGGAATTGTAAAACAATATGAACTAATAAAAAGGACATCGTCTTGCGTAGTATCTGCGTACAGATGCAAGCATGTTCTAGGTGTCACCTAATGCAGTAATCCTAGTTGATTTGCAAATATTCTAAGACTGAACCGCTCTAGTTATTGTTCTTTTGTGATAAGAAAGGTACATGATATATACATTACTGAAATTGTTGCAAAACAACACCGTGTAGATGGGAGAGATGACAGCCTACAAAGCTGTAGTTAGTTTTGGTTACGATATAGATATATTTTAAGCCATAATACAAGGGAATAGGATAAATTTGGCTAACTCAAATTCTTGGATTAACATCAAAATACCCTATATACGTGAAAAACTACTACTTAAGTAAAGAAAAAAAATCTTATATGAAGCATTTGGGCATTCAAAAACTTAGTTGTTAAGAATAGCGAAATGAGCTCTTGTAAACTTGCAACAAAACTCATAAACTTTACGATGAAAGCACAAATGACGATGGTGATGATGGTAATGAAAATAACGATGATGATGATGATGATGATGATGATGATGATGATAACGATGATGATGATGATGATGATGATGATAATGACAATAATGATGCTAACCGTAATGGAAATATTGCTGATGAAGATAGTTATGGTGAAGAGAATACAGTGAGGGATTCACAGGTGGAATCTGATATACATGGAACCTTACCTGGTATCCACCTTGATAGATTGAAATCGATCAATCGCAACCACGGTTGACTGGATGGATTGTCGATAGTCGGACATTGTTGCCAAAGAATATTTACTGATGAGATATCCTGAAATTAATCAGAATCATAAGTAAAATAACTGCACAACAGAAGTTTTTCAACGTGGGTGTATAACACTGTTTTGCTTTGTTAAGGGCAGCAGTATTAACAGCAGCAGCAGCAGTAATAGTAGTTCTAGCTGTAGCAGTAGTATTCGCAGTAGCAGTAAAAGTAGTAGTAGCACGAGCAGTAGCAATAGTACTACTAGTAGTAGTAATAGTAGAAGTAGCAGTAGTAGTAGTAGTAGCAGTGGCAGTGGCAGTAGCAGTAGCAGTAGCAGTAGCAGTAGCAGTAGCAGTAGCAGTAGCAGGAGCAGGAGCAGTAGCAGGAGCAGGAGCAAGAGCAGGAGCAGGAGCAGGAGCAGGAGCAGGAGCAGGAGCACTGGCACTAGCACTAGCAGTGGAAGTAGCAGTAGCAGTAGCAGCAGCAGCAGTAGTAGTAGTAGTTGTAGTAGTAGTGGTAGTAGTAGTAGCAGTAGTAATAGTAGTAGTAATAGTAGTAGTAGTAGTAGCAGCAGCAGTAGAAGTAGTAGTAGCAGCAGCAGTAGTAGTAGTAGCAGTAGCAGTAGTAGTAGTAGTAGCAGCAGCAGCAGCAGTAGGAGTATTAGTAGTGGTGGTAGTAGTAGTAGCAGTAGTAATAGTAGTAGTAATAGTAGTAGTAGCAGCAGCAGCAGCAGCACTAAAAGTAGTAGCAGCAGTAGCAGTAGTAGCAGTAACAGTAGCAGTAGCAGTAGCAGTAGGAGTATTAGTAGTGGTGGTGGTGGTGGTGCTAGTAGTAGTAGGAGTTTAGAATTTATATATTGGACAAATTGCACGTAGAAATAAACATACAGGTAATTTTAAAACTATTTTTTATCAATAATATACTAAAATCTATTCATCTGCTTATAAAAACCAATAATATGCTTTTAGTTGAACTGAAGCTTAAGTAAAATGACGAATCTTTAGCAATATATTAGATTTCCCATAGTCAGCCGTCCTGCGTGCATGATAGAAAAGACCATTCCAAAATTTTGATGCTACAAACGTATCAGTGATATCGTCTAATGTTCTTTTTGGTACGATATCTTGAGGATCCTATCCCTAGATCTCAAGTTGTATGCTTTACTTTACAGCAATTTTGTTAGTTTTCGTAGATAGATAAGGAATGGAATCGACGTCAATTTCTTAGGGCACACAGCAAGCCTAGTAAAGGGTAGATAAACAAACTGTTTATCCAGATACGTAAGACATGAATGAGAACAGAGGAAGGCTGTGTTTGTTGGAAGTAACCCAGGGAAGAGACCCTCTACAGAGTGCGAGAAAAAAATCAAAACTAACGGCCATCGTTCATTCTCTTGCAAACCAATCAAAAAATGATTTTAGCCCGTTTTTAAGTATCACAAGTAACTAAATTTCTAATAAATTAATGTCAATTCAACGGAGGCATGCAGAACTCCATCTTCCAAGCATAATTTTTTTTTCTGCTCGTGTTTAAATTTGCTGAGCCTGTATTTTCTTCTCTATGGTTGTATTTGCTTCTTATAGAGGCGTATCCCAATGCAACTCAGATGTGAACGCAGGCAAACTAGTTATCAGTCTTTAAGTTTGCATTAATAAGGAATGTTTTTTGTTTTGCCTTGAACAACCGCATCGTAGATGTTTCGCGAGAGCAAATAAGAAGTCTTCTAGCTGTGTTTCAACTCGAATACCAGATCCTGATTAGCCTGCATGCAGACTATACCAGCTGAAGTGGGTATTAATACTACGTCAGTAGTTTCTGTCTGCGCGCACGCTAGATCCTGATTTGCACAACGCGATACATAATATATAGGGGCTATCACGAGGTAATGTTAAGATTGGCGCATGACGTAACTATCTCAACCAATAAGAGTCGATGAATAACTAGTGCGACCACTACATTTGGCCAGCGGGAGAAAACGGTTTCATGACCTTCCTTTACTACTGTACAAGTCTGCAATCTTTAGCTAAACGAAGACGAGCCTCTCCTTAGTGTAAAGGGGAAAAGCATTATCCAGAAGGACGCAATCTTTGACACAGATCCTTAAAAATGTGATTCACTGAATAACATAACACATGATCACAACTTCAAGGAAAGATGCCCAAAATAGTTGTAAATTTATAAAGTTTAGCAACTTAAATTAATGATTGTTGACCGCGTAGACCATTAGAGTTCTTAACTTTACATTTAAATAAATGATTTAAAAAGAACCTACCCTGTGTACAATTCTCTTGCTGTGGCAATACTTCAGAGCTTCTAAAATTTGCCTTGTGACCAGTTTGGCGTCCAATTCACTGAAATGAGGCCAGCCAGCAATACCATGGAACAGAGGAACATTAGGCATGCGCTCCAGTATCATAGTCATGGAAGCTGGTGTCCTGAAAACTGCTTGAAGGGTGACGATGTGAGGGTGATAATGAATGTCCTTCAAAATCTGATAAAAAGAGTTTGGTTAAATAAATTAACGGTGACTATATTTTAAAGGAACGGTGTTATGATATTGGCCATTCTAATTTTTTATATGTTCATATAAGTGCTTTCTTTGTTAGAATACTTTAGTCTGTGCCATTCAGAACGCTTACTTCCAAAATTCAGGATGAGAGATATTCTTTTACTGCAGGAAAGTTTACTGCCGGAGCAAAATGTAGTAGAAATAGGGAAAAAATCAATGTCTTCTTCATGTAGAAGCATTTAGATTTCCAAAGATTTCAAACATTCTTAAAGTAATTGGCAAAGAATTTTCAAAATATGTATTTATAAACTTTTTTCCAATTTATTGCTCTTGTTATAAGTTTATCTAAATTGAACATTTTAAGAGGTCTAATTGTGTCACGTTTTTTGTGAGTATCCGACTCTGCATTGCTATAATACATAAATAAAGACAAAAGTTAAAAGAGAATTACTATCCAGACGTCCCATTTCTTAACCCCTTACAAATAAATGCCATCATTAAAATTGGAAACGAAAGCAAAAAATTTTGAAGAATGGTAAGAATTTAAATGGGCGGCTAAGCAAATATTGGGTACCATTCCTACATGACCTGGGGAGAAGCTTACTAAGGTAATTCGTACAGAGGTTACGGATTTGGGAGATGAGAGAAAAAAATATCTTTAAAGCTGTAATATGTTGCCGGAAGTGTAAAGATAACCGGGAGAGGTTAATCATCTCCACCTCCCTTTGGATCCGAGATTGATTTCGTATGTAAAGATTTCTATGAAGATGGCAAGCGTTTGTAACAAGTTGCGGATAAAAGCCACAGAGAACTAAAATCAGACACCGATAGGATATGTCCTCCGAGGTGAATTTATCAAGCATACTTGTCTCTTTGTACAATAGGGCTCAACGAAAAGGTGTCGTGCCCGATTTCTCTCACTTTTCAAGCACAGCATCTTCACTACTTTCAAGAGAATACACGTCAGGCCAGATGGAGTTATATTTCTTAACTCCAACCAGCTGTCTACATTTGCGATTGCTGACAAAGACATCAACACTGGGCGCCTACAACAACTCTAAACATCTTGAAAAGCGAGTCACATATTTTTCTGCTTACAATATTACTTAATATCTCTGTGCTGTTATATTAAAATTAAAACCGCAAGTGCAATGCAGTGCGCTAATGCTCTTAAACAATTTCATTAGTCTACGATTTCAATAATCTAGTTTCTTGACCACCTGTTTCTTGGAGAGAGTTAATCACAGATTCATAATATACTCCTGAACGATGTAATCGGCAACGCCTTTGGGTTTACACTATTCTTGTGCTTGATTAATCAGTACATGTTGTGCAGATATGATATAAAACTTCGCTCCGCTGATAAACACCTGGTAGGGTTTGCGAAGCTATGACAAATTCATATCTGCTTATCATTACCAGATATTCCGGGCACATTGGACATTGATCACCACATGCTTTAACATCTTGATACTGGTCACATGTACAGATCAGATTGTGAACTGTTGCAAAAAGTTGCGGTCCTTCCATTAAAATTTTGGTTAAGGTATAATTATAGGGTGTCATATTCTTAAGGACTACATGCCAGAGTATTTTAAGAAGAAATAAATTAATTAGAGTTAAAAAAAGTGCTCGGAAGGTTTTACTACTGTTTTTCAAACAAGTATATGTCAAATATTTTTCAAGTGGGGAGAGTGGCATACGGGCATACGACAAGTGCAATTCACTTTCTTACACTAGTAACCAACCGTGGCTACCATACTGTCATATTTGAGAATAAAACAACTAGGGATGTTGCAGATGCTCTCTGTTTCTTGTTTAAGCAAGATTTCATATCCTTTCCATCTGCCTAAGCTGTCGACCTGGCGAACGTTTTGCCCTACTTATTAATCGTAGGTAAGGATATGAACAGCCTTTGTTGCCACCTAACAACTGGAATCATGAAATGGTTTGCCATAAATACTTATTTACTTAGTGTAGTTCTTGTGTTACTAAATCAAGCATGAGTCGTGAATAAAACAGACGTACAATCTCCTTTAGTTTTTTTTCTTCTCTCTTAATGTTTTCCCTAACGACTCCCTAACACCAAGCATGTTCTTATGTTCTATAAAAAGTTTAACCAGTCCATGTGCAATGAACTTAACATGACCGAATTTCATATTTATATTTAAAAAATTTAAAATGCGAGCAGTACTTTTCACCACGTGTTTATGTATTAAGGGTTTCCTTAGTGTTTTAAAAAATTGTCTTAATAGCACAGACAGTTTACAGTGAGCCCGAGAGAGTCTTCAGTAAGACAAGACGGTGTTAAAAATACACTTTCACGTAGGCATTTTCTGTGAATTATTTGGTGGATGGCTTTCTTATGTCATCATTAAGCAAAGAGTTTAGCTGACTGTCATACAAGCTGAAATACTTTCGGAAGTGATCGATTTTTAACTAACTTATCATGCCAACTATTCCTGAAATGTGTACTGTCAATTGAAACGAGAGAAGTTTTTAGAAATTACGAGTCCTTTTAAATCTATATCACATCAGGTCCTTACCTTCATGGGAACGTTTTTCTGCTTAAAATACTAAGTACAAATGTGATGGAAATACTTCTCTTTAGTTACTTATTTTCCAAACAAAATAGTAAAAAATATACGGAAAACACTAACTTAATTAGCCTTACTCACCTCCACCTCATTTTCGGCTTCCCATTGCAGCTTCCGATCACCATGAAAGGAAATCAGCTTTGCAGCCAATGCTTTAGGTTTCCCTGGTTGCCTGCATGCAAAGACTGTCGCAAAAGCTCCTTTCGCAATGTAGTCTTCAATAACATACTTCCGTAGAAATTGGCTACACGGTTCCATAAATTTTGCGTTTCTGTTCCACTGGATTAATGCATTCCGCTTCCTGTGACGACTTCCTAGCACATTGCAGAGATGAGAGTGACCAGCGTCTCCCTAATATGAGAAAACGGTCAGATTAAACTTTACAAATTGTACAACCTACTAACTATGTACATGTGCAGTTTGTAAACATTCTATGCAACAATATTGCAATTTCCAAGTGGATCAGCCCGCGTCTCCATCAACATCTGATTGCACATATCGGCACCGCTTTCACAAGGCAGGTGGCCGGTGTGCATAGAAGTTCATGAATTGTGTAAACAAAGTGTTCAAACGGCTGGCAGGTAAAAAGAGAGATTAATATTAGCATCTTATTGACAAAGTGTATTCAACAAGACCAGAATGCTTGAAAATGTGCTGTGGTTAGATTTATCATAGTTTGTCTTGAAAAAAATTCTTGATGTGTCGTTCGTGTGACACATGTAAACAATGTCTTATGACTTTTGGATTTTTAAAAGGTGGAGCGAGGGGATTTCGTAATTCTTCCCCAAAACCCTGCAATCTAAGTTTTGTTATCTTAACTGGATATCCCTATAATCATTTCAAGCTTACACGCTAATTATTGTCGGTAGGTAACATTTTCTTGTGAACTATTTTGGCCTCATTTTGAAAACTTCGACCTAAAAGGCAACAAAAGATTTTACGTAGAATCGCTTGAAGTCACTCTTAGTAAAACGTAGTTACAAAGGTTAATCTAGCCTGAAAGTTAATAGTTTTTTGGTTGTCTGGACTTTATTAGTTTTAACTGCCAAACGGGGAGATGGCCTAAATTATGAATTTACACTAATGTCATACATTAATATCATTAAAGTTGAAAAGGAGAACCTTGAAAGTCCTAGGAAAGGTAGAAGGGACCGCTACGTTGTTCAACCAAGAATCAAATGTTAGTGTGTGGCTTTGCAAGGGACAGCAAATATTGTCAAATCGTTATTAATGGCCGCTGTGGTGCAATGAGCTCTATCTAGGAAATAAAAGGTTTGCTAAGCTAGGTTCCTTCGTGAAAAGTTTCACATGCTTCAAAACTGGATCAAAGTCATTACGAGACCTAACTACATATCAATTGTATTTGTTCGTGTATTTTTTATCTCTGGGGGAAGGCATTAGGTCTTATTGGCATTATTTTGGCAGATTCTTTGCATTATTTTGTTAGTTCCTTGGAAAAGTGAAGTAGGATCTCCAAATTGATCGACAAATCCATCCATCCATCCATCCATCCATCCATCCACCATCCATCCATCCATCCATCCATCCATCCATCCATCCATCCATCAATCAATCAATCAATCAATCAATCAATCAATC
>JAAAKM020001330.1:0-14813 GCA_010016025.2 Alatinidae sp. Z8VKAUB7J3 | reverse complement strand
ACCGGTCAACGGCATTTCACTAATGATTCCGTTATTAAATATTATCTACAAATTTTGTAGTACCAGGAATCTTTTCCAATAATGTAACTGTCCCATATCTTTCATTTTAAATTGTTGACCGAGAGTTGTCTTAATTTTGTCCATCTCATCTTGAGTTTGAGTCATTACAATCAGATCATCGACGTAAACTGCTATAACAACTAATGGATCATACATAACGTAAACACATGGATCCGCTTCTGACTGCGAAAAGCCAATGGACGACAAAAATGTGCTTAGAACTTGATTCCAACATCGCGGTGATTGTTTCAAATCATAAAGTGAGCGACTTAATTTGCAAACCTTTGATTCTTGACCAGGAACTACATATCCTTGGGGTTGTTCCATGTATATTTCTTGGTCAATTACTCCATTTAAAAATGCGGTAATTACATCCATCTCATTTACAAGTAAATTATTTTGAACTGCAAATGCTAATAGGGCTCGAATAGTGTCGAATATTACTACAGGAGCAAAGGTTTCATCACAGTCCAAGCCATGTACTTGTTCAAAACCTCTTGCAACTAGCCTCCCTTTAAATCGTTCTATGGTTCCATCACTTTGATACTTGACATACCCATTTGTTTGAAAGAATCTTTCTATCTGAAGGTCTTTCAATTAAATCCCAGGTATTGTTTTCAATTAATGCATTATAATCTTGATCAGCTGCTTCCTTCCATTCTAGCGCATGTTCTCCTTCAAGAGCTTCTTTCATTGTTGATTGCTCTGACATGATTCCAGTAATGAGTGCAAAGTGACACTGTGAAGGCATTTCTTCACTCATGCTCTCACTTGCTTTGTTCACTCTGTAACCGTACTCTTCCTCGTATGTCCATGGTTTCTTTCCTTTTGTTGCTCAACTTGAGGGCTCACGTCTTTCCAGCAATTCACCTTTCACTTTGATCATTTTACTTCTGCATGACGTATTTGCATCCTCGTTTGTCTTGTCAGTACATGAATCTGGCATGCTCCCACTGACCTCTTTAATAGTGCTCTCATTCTCATCTGAAGAATACTCTGCTTCAATATCTGCTCTGTTGTTTTCTCTTCTGAGAACATTCCTTTCATCAAAGATCACATCTCTTCTGACAATTACTTCTCTCTTAGACTCATTGTATAGTCTAAATCCCCTTGAATGAAATGAGTACCCCACTAATATGTATTTCTCAGCCTTTGAATCTAACTTCCCTCTATGCCTGTCCTGTACATGAGCATACGCACTGCAGCCAAACGTTTTCACGTAACTTAGATCAGGTGTTCTCCCATACCATCGCTCATATGGACTCACTCCACCTTCTTCTACTCTCGTTGGCATCCTATTCTTAATGAAGATTGCCATGTTTAGTGCTTCCGCCCATAACATCTTTGGGAGTTTTGCCTGTATAAGCATCGCTCTCGCCATTTCCACTATTGTTCTGTTATGTCGTTCCGACACACCATTCTGTTGTGGTGAGAATGGAGCTGTTCTCTGCTGCAGAACATTCCTTTCTCTCTAAGAAACTTAGCAAATTCTCTGTTCACATACTCTCCACCATTGTCTGTTCTGAGTACCTTTATTTTCTTTCCTTTCTCATTTGTTACCTCTGCTTCAAATTCTTTAAATTTCTTGATAACGTCACTCTTTTCTCGCATGAAATATACCCTTGAGCACCTTGAGTAGTCATCTGTGAAGCTAACAAAATAACGTGCTCCTCCAATAGTTTCAGTCATTGGCCCACATACATCACTGGCTTTGCTATCTGAAGCTTTAGGGAATGGTTTTCTCGACATCTTACCCTCAACACATGGTTCACAAAATGGCTGTAATTTCTTCATTTCCTCTGACTTCAATATAATTCCTCTTACTTTATCGTTGCTAACTGCATCCCAAATTCTTTATAACTCGCATGGCCAAGACGTTGGTGCCGTAAATCTAGTCCCCCCCACCTGGCGACCATCTGATGCAGCACAACAAGAATCCTTTACGTTGGACCTTCCATCACGTTTTTCTTCACATTGAAGGTTGTAAAGTTTTCCTTTAAGTTTACCTATTGCTTGCGAAATTCCGGAGGGTGAGTAAATTTTAGCCTCTCCATTTTCAAATTTAACTTTATTACCCCTCGAGTCTGCGGCGTAAACCGAAAATAAGTTTACTGCCAATCTTGGTACAAATAATGTCTCGCCCAAGGTACAGTTGTATTCTTTATCCCCTAACCTTGTTTTAATTTGTACCGTGCCGACCCCATATGCCTGTAACGTATGAGAATCAAGTCTTACTTCTTCTGGTGTACTGAACTCTCTATAATTCTTACGTAAATTCCTATCCCAGGCCATATGGCTTGTAGCCCCTGAATCAATTATCCAAATTCCTGGCACTTGTGCTTTTTCATGCAGCAAAGTTGTGAAGGCCCCATCTAAACTTTCATTTTGTTCACCCTCTTTTGCCACCTTAGCATTATGCTTGAAGCCACCCCGACTCACCCCTGATTTACAGTCTCGCTTAAAATGCCCCTCTTTTCCGC
Organism: Alatinidae sp. Z8VKAUB7J3; assembly: GCA_010016025.2. NCBI lineage: Eukaryota > Metazoa > Cnidaria > Cubozoa > Carybdeida > Alatinidae > Alatinidae sp. Z8VKAUB7J3. The sequence continues at coordinate 12,273 of JAAAKM020001330.1, read as the reverse complement.
ACTTGAAACACTTCAAATTCTTTCTCTGCAATTCCGTGTTGTTGCGACTATAGTTTGACAGCTTTCCTTTCATGCCAAACAATGCTGAATCCTCGCATCCTGCTGTGACAAGTTTCTCACCTTGATGATTTCTCTCAAAATCCTCTAACATTGAAATAACAAAATCAAGCCTCGGTATATCCTCCCGTGCTTCCATGGCCGTAACTAATGGCATAAATCTGTCAGTTAAACTCATCAATAGAATACATACCTGTATGTCCTCTTCTATCTTCATTTCAACTGCTCGCAACTTATCGATCAAGTCCTTTATTACTCTGATGTGGTCCCGAACTGTTACTCCTTCCTACATTCTTAAACTAAAGAAAGCCTTCATCAGAAATAACTTTCGACTCATCGTTTTGCCTTCAAAATGTTCTTTGAGCGTTTTCCAAATGCCTTGGGTTGTATCCTCACGCGACGTAACCAGGTATAACTTTGAGTCACTAATATTCGTTGTAATCATGGCGATCGCTCGGTTGCAATTCCGCTGATACCGTTGCTTAGTCTCCGCGTTGGCATGATCTCCAGGAGGTACTATAGACCCATCGATTAATCCCCATAAATCCTTTGCACGAAATATATTTCTTAACTTAAAAGACCAGTTTCTCTAATTTGAATCTCCTAGAGGATCCAGGGTCCATTTGTCTTCCGACATTTTGATTTTGACACCAAATTCCCTTCCTCTAATTATCGTCGAACTAACTCGTGGGAATCGATCACCCTTTCTTAGTTTTCTTCCCTCATATACATAGTACTGGGGCCATAACCTTTGTTGGAACTAACTAATTAACTAACTACCTAGCTACCTAGCTTACCAGCTTTTTGACTGATAGTCGCAAGAGACGCATTAAAAATTAAGTAGATATGCAAAACAGATAGTTATAGGTATAAGCAGATGATATTGCAAAAACAACACGTTTAAGGAGGAATACACTCCAGGGTTGGGTGACTTTTTCATCACGGGACAATTCATCACGCGACAATTCATCACGCGACAATTCGTCACGCGACTATGCGTCATGCGACATTTCATCACCTGAAGATGACACCAATGTTTTATTAAGTAACATATTATTCAGTAGTTGTCGAAGTGATGAATTTAATTTGCCTGATGAAAAGTCGTAGCACTACACTCCTGATGCAAATAAAGTAACCATTTCTACTTGTCACCCTAATTATCCATCGGACAGCTTTCCTTATAGACAACCTTGTCCAAGCGTTGCTTCCACTTCCCAAGCACTATAGCATTGCTAGCGTTTTATGGCCCTAGGATTTCATAATTTAATAAAGGTCAAAGGGTAATCATATATGTATGTAAACGTCACAGTTGAGGTTGATAAATTTTTACAGATGGAACGCTTACTATTATAGGTCGTGCCTTCCAAACAATGACTTTGTAACGTAAAACAAATTGTTGAAATATTCGAAGCTTCTTGGGCTCTTTGCTTTTCAATAAAGTCTTCATGACACGTAGAAGGCTTATTTTAGCACATTTTTTTTCTTTTCAGTCTTGTATGCCTACTCCGTTATAATTCACTTACAGCATTACAGGTTTTCACTGTCCTAAGTTAATAACATCTTTTCTGTGGGTATATTTAAGCAATTCATTCTCACGATCAAAGTCTTTAAAACATCTTGTATTAGTAGTTGTAAATTTTCCCTTCGACACTACCAGAGTAGAAATATTACTTGGTTTAAAAGAAAAATACTTATAATTATCAAAAAAATAACCTTGGTAGAGCACGGGTGAGAACTAGCCAAACCATTTAAAGCTGAAACCAAATCAGCTCTGAAAAACATAATATAGACAGCTAATTTTACCATGTAATGGTCATAATTGATATCACATTTGTAAAATTTGTTACAGTTGACATCTTTTTGCCTTATATTGGCTGTGATTGTACCGTGACTACCCTTCATGTTTGGTGCAAATCTTTTTCAATCCGCAGCCAAAAATTAACTATACGTTTTCATAGAAAGAGATTCATAGCTGACTGTTGTCTAAGCATCTTGTCAAACAATTTGGTTCAGACTAAAAGCAAGCATCAGGATAGTCCGTGTTTTTTTGTGCTCTTATATTTTATCCAAACAAACAGCTATTTGGTCTGAATTAGTACATAACCATAATTACAAAGCCGGTGTAAATAATCATAACAGAAGTAAACTTAAGTCCCTAGTTAACACAATCTTGACTTAGTTCAGTATGGACTTTCTTATGGCCGTTAAATGAACTGGCTGAGGAAGTAATATTATTTTCGGCGTATGGTCGACAAGAGTGCAGCTAGAGATTTTGTTGGTGGACATAAAGAAAATCATCTAAAATTTTTGAAAAAAGAAAGAACATTCAAATTTCTAATGATGGAACGTTACATTTGCTATCCCAAATCCTGTATTTCGAGTCTAGGAAAGATATCTTTGGTTTATCAAGATTACTGAAGAGGCTGAAAAAGATATTTTTTTCTGCATTTTATAAAATATTCAGTTAGTGTTGCTCCCGAGAATGGACCTAGATTTCTTAGGAAAGTACAAAAATCTGAAAAAAATTAATTTTCATTTTGGAAAGTGGAAAAATATAGTGTAAATCCCTTTTAGTTAACTTACAAATGAAGTAAAGAGATTAAGAATCCATAAAAAGCAATGATAAAAATCTATACAACTATTCATATGCTATGATGTAAGCTTTTCTTAACTATTTTTCTTCCTTAGAGTTAAACCCCCATAATTTTCCTTAGTTGCGTTTAATATCTTTGTCCAGGTAGCGTAAACTAAATGTAGAAGTTGACTACATTTCGATCCCGTAAAAATACTCATATTTGTATTTATTTCCTAGCCTCAATTACTAGTAAAAATGAATCTGAGGAATTTTTTCAAACCTAACAGTTCTAGGTTTGAGAAATTGGCTATATATGGAAGTTTAATAGGTGGTGAGCCACATTAGAGGTTGACGCTCAAATTTTGCCTATATGTTTGTTTAAGACTAAATGCTAAAAGTTACCAAAACTCAGCTTTCCATCATGTACCAGTTTGTACATAATTAGAGAAATGTGGCTTGAGGGTACCCACCCTATACGTAATGAATAAGTTTATAAGAATGATTAAGTTCATATTTAATTAATGCTTTTGTGACCTATGTGTGAAACGAGCGGATGTAAACATAATTCTTTGACAAAGTCTACTATGCTGTTATACACTACATCAAGTACAAACGATGATAAAGTTTTAGTTTTGAAAAGATCACTGGAGAAATAGAAAAGATGTCTCCAGCGGGGGTCGAACCCGTGACCCAAGCTTTCGCGACGTACGTTCTACCAACTGAGCTAGGTGACCTCCGATGTTAACATACTTTTATTTCTCTAGTCACCACCACATTACCTCCCAATTATCCAACGGTGGACATCGACATCCAGCTCAACGCAATTGGAGACAAGCCTCTCTGCGCCACGTGACTTGACCAAGGAAAAACTGCCCTCCCTACTGTCATCAATCCAAAGCCCATCAATGCAGGGGAGAGTATCATCGATAGTGACATATTTTCTAATTCTCTCGTGTGCTTTTCAAAACTAACATTTCAAATCCTGTTTTCACGATCATAATTTCTATTTCACTATTATCTTTCCAACCTTACATTTTCTATGTAAAAACACAAAGCTGGAAGCTAGTTCACCACAGATAACTAAAATGTCATGTGATGACAGATCTTAATGTTTGCCAATGGCTAGTATGCAACTCTGCGGTTCACGAAAGGGTACCACTGATATAGCGAAGGGACCTTAAATCTAGCTATATTGCTGTAAGTAAGCTTTATAAACAATGAGGATCTAAGAGGCAGAGTTGAAATTCAGACTTACTTATTGTTCTTTGTTTTTTATATTGTTACAGACTGGCTTTGAAAGAAAGTTTACACCCTCGAGAAGAACTCAAACACAGCAAAAAGTTTCGCCAACAATAGCATCATTTCAAAGAGGCCAAAAAGGAGAACTTTTCAACATTCCTCTTGCAAGTAGCTAGGTTTTTTAAATGGCAGGTAGAAAGAAAAGCCTAGAATTGTCACACATAGCTTAAGGCATATCTTTTAACTTAGTCAAAAGCATCTGAACGGTTTTAAGATAGTATTTTTAAGGAAGGAAATTAGTTTTCAGATATTTATTGTATATGTTAGGTTTAAAAAAAGAAGAAGAAAAGTAGAAATAATGCATATCTGTAAATGTTTTAGTAGCAGCTATTGATATACTATTACCTAAGCAACAGTTTCAAAGTTCCTTCAACACTGACATGATGGCGTCATATAATATCAATTACACAAAACTTTTATACAAGCACAAGCTTAGTTATATAAATAATGTCTCTAAACTGTGTGTCAAATACAATTTGCGATAACAAGTACAATGTTTTTTGTTATGGCAGTGTTTATTCTATATAAATAACAAAATTAGATATTAATCTTGATTACATAAAAACGTACCAGTCTCTAACAATACGTAGAAATTTGTATCTACTTAGGTTTTGTGACTCAGTGTAGAACATCCGTTCTTAATATATTTACAATCGCTGACTCCTTAACACATTGACAATTGCTCGTAAAAGGGAAGAAGTGGAGATCCCCTTTGCAGAAATAATTTGAAAATCTTAAATCCCCGCACAGTTAAAATAACATAAAAGTTTATACGACCTAACTGCACCTACTCAACTTCTTGCTCCTGCCAGTCTTTGTGGTCTTGGCGATATACTTGCTCAAACAAAATCAAACCTATAGCTTTTGCAAGTCGTTTACCCTTAGTGATGTGGAACGTTGTTACTCGCAAACCGAATAGAAAGCTCTTGCAGCTGTACAAGGTTAAGAGCAATGGACCTTTACCACACAAAAGTCCAGAACGAGGCCGGACCCGCAAAGAGCTCATCAGCCTGTAGGTTTACTTTAAAATTAAGGCACAAAGAGGAGGGCATTATATATATTTACAAACAGTATTATTGAATAGGATGAATACTCCTTAGTTGTACAAAGTATGTTCAATCATTCGTGGACATCATTAAGGAAACAAAGATTTACAAACCATTCAACATCTAGTAGTGTTTGCGTAGAATTGACAAGTTTAGCACCAATAGACACACTTCATCGGGCGATTTACTGGAAAGGAGAGAGTTTTACATGTAAAATACCAAAACTATTTATTATTATACAAAACTAATTCAGACTGTTGGAGCAAACTCTAAAGCCACGGGGGTATAGGGGATCTACACCCCACTAAATATACCGTTAGTCCCGAAAGGCCTCTGTCAAGTTTCTAACAACCATGAGCTTTCTTTATGTTTTTGTATGTCAGCCTCCCAAAAACTAAGAACAGTCCTTCAAAGTTCAGATTATGTCCTCAAAATTTCTTACTCTGGCTACGTGCCTGATTGGAGCGTATACAGGCAATAGAAAACATAGGTGTTATGGGAAAATTTACACACGGTGGAAAATATCTTCTTCCTCTTCAAGAAGAATTGGCTACCAAACGCTTATGATTTTCCTTGTTTGCTCAAATGTAAGTATCGAGAGAGGATAGGGAAAGAGATATTTGTAAACGAGCGTACTAGTGATATCATATCAAGCTCAGTATTTGGTAAACATTAGAAAATTGAGAATGTGCGTACTTTTCTAATGGTTCAAATGTTTACAAAGACAATCACTACCTTCTTTTAAGATATATCAGTGCAGGTGAACTTCAGGTACCATCCCTATAATATTTGTGGTATATGTTAGTTATTGTTTCATTTTCTGACAATTGAAGAGGTCTTTAGTTTGGAGGAATATAAAAGCAATGCTTCTGCTGAAACATACTCGGCTCACGCCCAATTTATTACTCGACAAGTCGATATTTTTTTAAGCTGCCTGAAAGCTGTATATACTCAATTTTGCTGTCCCATATTTGCCAGCATCGCTCCTAGGCCTACCAGCAATGAGTTCCACCGTGTCTTAACGCAGCTGGACTGATAATTTAATTCAAACACGACTTTTAATTGCTACCCCTTTCCCTAAATAGGCCTATAAGATGAACAAAAAGTTGGTACCCAGCAATTATTGGAAGCTCCCTTCCCCCTGTCAGACTAACTCTGTGCGTTTCTATTTATCCTCTTTACTTGAGCTCCTTCAGAGAAATTTAACTTTTAAAGAAAGTCAATAATCTCCAGTTCATTGAAAGCACACAATATTTTTTTTGTTATGTAGAACTTTGCCTACCCACTGCAATAGTTGCACCCACTAGCCCATGAATAGTTAGTTGAAATATGGAAAACTTCCCGGGTACCAAGGTATTAAAAGAAAATAAGACATTCAAGGCCCATTAATAAAGCCAATTACAGAACAAACTGTGTTCAATTATGTGAATTGTGATTAGTCTGATGCATGTTCTTGGTGAGCAAAGTTATCCGTTGCATTTTATCACGTGTAGTTCTTGGTTTCGTAAATGCACAGGAATTGGATATAAAAGCAAAATTTAAATATAAAAACTTTCATGTCAGAAGCTATCCGGTGGAGGACTCTTCGAAAACTGTTCGATGAACATATTCCACTCAAACGAATGTGATAACAGCGTTCTCTTTCGATTTCCTGTAAAAATGGTTGAGTGAAATCCGTCTTTAAATGTAAAATGATGAATTTGGTATGACTTCAGGTTTAAATTAAAACATTTCTTTGCCAATTCTGAAGTGATCAAGTTCCCTTGAAAATGCATCTATCGCAAATTTGTAAACAGAGCAAGAGGGAAAGCTCCGACTTAATTTGAGTTGTGACTCTAATCTCGTGTTATCTTTACTACGCTGATCGACAGCTTTTGGTCGCCATCCTTTCATAAAATGTGAATGAACAACTTTTCTCTTTGTTGTACCTTGCATAATAGACACAGTTTATAATGTAGAAGTAACTGGGAGTTGTACTCTGCCTCCATTTAGGCCTACATAAAATCAGAGGCAGAACTCGACGTTGCCCTGGCCGCTGCCAGCCAAATCCCTCTGTAATCAGTTTGTTTTGGTCGATTCATGCAAGCTCAACCTCGTTTTGAGACAGGATTGCGCAATTGTAATAAAGGTCCATTTCAAGTACATCTGTACTGGACTGTCTTTGATCTCTTTACTTTCCTTCAAACTTCCTAGGACCCAAAGGAAGTAACCCACTTACTTGCATAGAAGGATGGTTTTCCTTTCTAACCATATGATTTATACTACTAGCAAGTGGAACGCTGCTGATATTCTGCCTAGGCTGCTCTCCCTAATGAATTTGTACCGGACAATGCAGATGAATATTACGTCAATGGAATTATCGAACATGTTGTTCCCAAGACAACAATTTCTCAATAAACCCCTCGAGAACCCCTAAACACTGTGTATGCCGCTCAAGAACAATTGCATCTTTCAATGGGCACCTATTCAAGGTATCCAAGTATAAAAAGAAGAGTTACAAGGACACGGAGGTCCTGTACTTCAAAAAGCCAGAAAGCACAAAATATATTCACTATTTAACACTAACTCTAAAAATGTAGACCGGTATCATTAAAAGCGGAAGCATCCCTTAAAAATCCGGACAGATCTTCTTTAAGACGTGGTAAAGGCCTTTAAATGATCAATAAAAACTGTGCTCTCAGACTGAGAAGAGAGAGAGAGAGCAATATTGATATGATTAAATAATTACAAGGTTACACTCTTAAACTTAATCTGCATTTGAGGCTATAAACACCAGCAGAACGATTGTAAATATTGAAAGTTTTACGCTAAGCTTAAGAGAGATGCAATGTTTGAAAATCAAATATGATGTAATCGTTATAATTAGATTTAAAGATTTATGTGGACACTGATGACTACGAGAGCTGTGATTCGTAGAGTAAATACGTACATTAATTCGTAAAACACAGCAGAATTATCATCAGCAGCATACTCATTCTTCATAACTTTCAAGCTTGTAGCAATTTTCGACCGAAACGTATATGGCAAAAATTGGGAAGTTAACTTTAATTCTGCACTAATATGATTAAGATGGTAAGCAATGAACGCCACAGCTAAGACCCCTGCCACTTGAAAATATTCAAAATACAAAATCACAAATTTATAACTTTTTGGCAAGATCGTTTTAGAGAGGTTCCTTTTAACGTCCGCATTAACATTTCCAGTTCCCCCAGAGAGCTTATTTTGAGACCCGTTTATGTAATCAGGACCAAAACTGTACCTGAAAAGCAAGTTAACCACTTTTACGTAAGTGTGATGGTACAACATGTGTTTTATGATGAGTAGAAGGAAACCGATATCAATAACGATCGAAGTAAATAACCGGATCTTATGATACTAACCTGACTATCTGCTAGGTATGAGGCTTGCCGGATATCACATGATGCGATTAGGTGTGATTGGATGTTGCTTCTTACGGGAAAATTTAGTTTGCTCAACGTTCTATAAATTTACTATTCAAGCTGAATAATACCTCCACCAAATAATCCTACCCTGAACCATTAATCTTAGTGCACAGTCTAAATAATTGTATAATGCCAGGGAAACATTTAAACATCATTCATCTAACTTCTGGTGGCAATCATTGGAATATGGAATATTTGTCGTCAGCACTACATTGCAAAAGCTGTTAAACGGTTGCAAGACAAGTGGCAAGGGTATACTTAGCCTAAAATGAACATTTTCTCTTTGGTCTTTCAATATGTTCATGTCGCGTGTATAACCAATATTGTACAATGTGTTTTGATTCACAAAAGCACTATATTTTATCAAATTCATACTGGCTACCGTGTTTCAACTTCAATGGTTATAAAAACTTTAGAGACGGAACATAATCGAGAATGTATGGGAGAATGCATATCAACTGCCAGCTGCAAGTCTATCAATGTTAAGGAAAAAGGGAATAGCACTGAGTGCATTTTACTTGAGATTGATCAGTGGAACTGTGGATATAATCTGACTAACGAACATGGGATGACATACTACGATACTGGCGTGGACTTATTGAGGGTAGGTCCATTTGATAATAATACCGATAATGGGCCGCAAATAATCTGGATTGACCAATAAAAGATGTATTTTGTTCTGTAATAAGATTGACTACGGTAGTTTCGGTGAGGTTTTTTTATATGCAGACTGCGGAAATATAGGTAGTACAACTTAAAATATTGATTTAACTGTGTAAATGGCAAAAAGGACCCAATTTTTTTTAGGCAAACAAATATGGAAATCAATATTGACATCTTTAAGGTACTTAATGATCTATAAATGGAGCAAATGTCTATGTGCTTATATATCAGTCACTCTTATAATCTCACTAACATCGCAGAAAAGAATACTTTTATAAACTATAACATAGAAGAACTCAATACTGTACATTGTATGAAAGAACAATATCATACAATAAAGCATAGTGTAATATGGTTTAGCAAACAAAAATTTGATAAAGTATAGTAACAAATTCAATAATTTAGTAAGTTTATTTTTAAATGTTGTTGTTAAGCAAGGTAAAGTATAGTGTAAATTTCAATTTCAACCCGGTAAAGAGCAGTATAGCGTGATTTATCGTCCTATTTGTATAAGGGCGATTTTTTCTGGCGATCTTTTTCAACTTTAAGTTAAAAGTAATACCTTAAAAGAAAAAAAAACCTACAGATATCTGTAAAACCAAAATATATCTGGGTTGATTTTAAATGATTAATTTTTTAATAAATGTGATCAGATGACGTAATTATGATGTTATTGTTCACATAACCCAGGCCAATAGATTTTTCCAACTTTGCTTTAATGACATGTATTTTGTATATTATTAGAAAGAGAGTTAAAGGGGACTGAGACCAAGCAAATTTTAATTCATTATTATTGTTATTATTATCAAGGATTTCATTTTCTACAAAAGTTTTGGCTGTTTTAATGATTGTTATCCATTCTTGATAGCGTTAATGACCATGAGAAGTATCCTCGATCCCCTTAACTATTATCATTCCATGCTTTAATCCATAAAAAGTTACATCTTAAACAAATATTGTTTATTATAAAAAATACCTGCTGAAACAGCCTGTTTAAGTGCGACAATATAAAGTTAACTTTCATCTCACACTAATAGTGTTACCGTTTAGTTTTTGTTTCAGCTAATTTGGTATATGTGAAATTATATAGAATATATGTAACTCTGATTAGAGCTTTCATTTTTCTCTTAAACAGGTGAATCGTCATCGCAGTAGTTCCCTTGATACTTTCAGTTCTCTGGACAGTTCCACGAGGACGTCTCAAAGTGAAGAGCAGTATAATGAGCGTAAGTTGATTTGTTCTCTAATGCGGTTATAAATTCAATTTGGAGATGGTAACCCTAAGGTTAAATTGCAGTCTCAAGTATTTTTGCTTTTCCCCCATTATTTCTCAATGTTTTGTGCATGGTAATTCCCTTAGGTTTAAAAATCCACCTAAAACAAGTCATGCTCTTGTTATTGCAATAATTATATAACAAAATAGAATCCAAACCAAATAATCAAAAGGACAAGTACAGGGGTACAGAATATACCCTCTCATGGATAAACCTGTGGGCCAGGAAAAAGTATTTGTTAATATTGGCGCTAAAATTTTAAGCAGAGCTCAGATAATAGTTAGGTGCAATTTGCACGTGGGAGTATAGTAGGATGAGATGCTTTTGGGCATTGAACAACTGTTTTGAAATTACTAGACTATTTGACAAATTTGTCTAAGAGTTTTAAACACCCTAGCCTCCTTCTCCTGTGAGCAGACACTTAAAGGCTAAAGTTAGTCAATAGTACAAAGAGTCAAAAATATTTTCCAGAACGCTTAGCGGACGCAAGGTCAATTAAGAAAAAAAGTCAAATTATTTTACTTTCGTGAGGACCGGCTTACTAACATTAAAAGAGCTATACTTTATAATTATTAACCAGTACTTCTCTCTCTCATGTAAAAAGTGCCAATCAAATTACAGCGTAAGATGTTAGGATTTCAGATAGAAAATTGGAGATTAAGACACTTCAACGTACATAACATCAAATAAAAATGATAATACAGTAGGATATTTGGATTGCAAAGTCAAATCATGCATCGACTTTCAATGTCACACAAGTACTGCATATTACAAAATTCTATCTTTCCCCTAACTCGTATCACTGCTAAAAGTTATATTACATCTATATTAAAATTTACTAAAACCCGCAAGTACAATGTAACTACGAGATTCATATAATTATTGACGTAATTTCAAACAATACAAGAGTTGCGGAAACAGAGAGATGACGTCAGTGTTTACCTGTGAATGACTAATTTTCCTGTTACGACTCAGAAAAATAAAGCATTTGCAATCAAGTTCATCGTAGATCACTTAGTAAAACAACGCACTGTAATAGCTTTATATTTACTTCTCCCTTAATAGCTTTATATTTACTACTTTATATTTACTTCTTCAACGTAGAAGCTACAACATATCACTTTATCGTCGAGAATTAAGATATATTTTAATTATAATGAACCTCATTATCTAACTAGTTTCAAAACGTTTGATAAATTGTTTTGCTTTCTAAATTTATGTCTTACAGTTAATATAAATAACTGTTTGTAATTTTACAATATGTTTAATAGCTTCATATATTTTGTTACCAATAGTTCCATATGAACATGATAATGTTGCCCTGGGAAAATCTGCTACACAGTCAAGCACTAGGATGAATCTTAACGCTTCATTGGCAGTAGATGGGAATAGAGACTTTACAGTCCCTAACAAAACCTGCTCTTCTACAGATAAAGAAACCGATCCATGGTGGCAGGTTGACCTTGTCATCAAAGCAAATGTCAAAGTAGTGGTTATCACAAACGGGATTTCTTCTTATGGACTTTTAAGCACAATCTTTGTCATAAAAGTTGGGAATAATGAAGCAAGCCTCGGCCTATCAAATAGAATGTAAGTAAGTCCATCTATAATAGTCGTCTTAAAACGGGCCTGGTCAGTGTGTTGTGCAACTGAGAGCTGATGTAAAAGCATTTGGAATTTGTAGCAGCCTCCTTTCGATGCAGTAAGAGTTTCCCAAGATATCTCTCTAAGACAACTGGAAAGGATAAACTTCTAGGACAGTATTGTAGACTTGACAAATACGTGAACGTTCTTTACTATACTATACTATACTATACTATACTATACTATACTATACTGTACTATACTGTACTATACTATACTGTGCTATACTATACTATACTATACTTTACTGTACTATACTACACTGTACTATA
>JAAAKM020001326.1:0-14819 GCA_010016025.2 Alatinidae sp. Z8VKAUB7J3 | reverse complement strand
TTTGGAATTGTGACAAAGATGGACTCTAACATTTCCTCTGGGATTTCTCCAGTGTCATAGATCGTTTTGACTAGCTGATGGAGTATATCAATTCCAAGCTCTCCCAGGGCCTTAAATATCTCTGTAGGCAGTTGGTCTGGTCCAAGTGCTTTCTTGTTCTTCATTTTGGACAAAGCTCTCCTGACTTCTGATTTAATGATGGGAGGTCCAGTCAGGGGCTCTTCAAATTTAAATGGTTGGATTGATCTTTCTTTATCCTCAAAGAGGTCTTCCACATATTCCACATATTCCACATATTCCACGTACCCCTAACGGACTCAAACTCATTACTGGGTGACCACTTGGATGCCTGTTTAAAAACACTGTCTTGTGTAAACACTTGCGTTCGAATGAGTAAGGGTATCTGTCGTCGGCGAGTTCAAAGTTAAACTGTCACTATTAAGTAATTATGACCCGAATGGCCATTATCGACTATTTTCCCAATGTTGACGCTTTAATCATAAGCACCCAATATCCGTATATTTCTAGGTTATACTTAATTGCAATCTCTCAGTGCAGCCCACTGATAAGCAGTAGGGCCAATTAACTTATACTTATTGCACTGCTCTAGTCACCAAAGAACTAACCGCTACTTTGTCTGATGCAGATAAAATGCATATTCAATGTGCTGTGGATTGAAATGGATCAGGTCATGGATCAGATCCACTATAAACGGTTCTCAATTTTGTCACTTCTCGCCCGTCAAGAAATGTATTTTGATGTGTTCACTTTAAAATCTGCGAATGCTGTTATGTATGAAATATATAACTTCCTAACCACTGAAACAACCCCTCGACTAAGCCCCAACCTCGGAAGCATATTGCATATACAAGCAACTGCCCTCCCATACGCCTTCGAAAAAGGCTCTATTGAGCTCGGAAAATACTGGATACTACATACGTTTTAACTCGTTAACTTCGGTATTAGATCTGCGCAACTCGTTGATCAGTCTCATTTTGCTTTAGTAGCACTTAAAACAAAGCTTATCTATCTTGTCAGTCAACTAATACCACTTCTCCAGTAAGTACCTGTGCACCAAATTGCTTGTTACCAAGTAAGCCCCTAGGCGTCTTCAGTCAAGTACGTAGCTGTAGTCACCGTCAAGGTGGCTTTTCCCTCTCGACACTACTGTACCTGGTCTCTGGCTTACCGGTTATATTTGTGTCCATCATCAGCTTATTAATGAAGCTCTTTATTAATCTACCCCTTCCCGTTTCAGGTTCCTCTACATCTACTCCGAAGTACCTCATTCAGAACTTCTTTGTCGATACCCTTCTTGCGTTTACGTGTCAACGAAATCCAATTTTGTCAATTAACTATATCAATATAACCAAAGGCAACTTGGCAGTGCTCCTTAGGTATACATCAACGTGATTAAATTCCATGGTGTACATGGAAGCGAATAAAAGAAACCAAATTATTTGCTCAGAGAAACAACAGATCAATCAGATTTCTTTAAAACGTATGCGGTATAGTTGGATCTCGTACGTACAATTAAGTTATTGTAAAATTACAACAATTGTGTTTATTTCATTTCTCTTTAAATTATTCACTCTTATGAACCATGGGCGTCGATCGTCGAGAGGTAGGAAATATCAGTTTCGAAAAGATGCCAGCGAAAAAGAGCATATGTCATTACCAAGACACGAACCCTCTCACCAAGACACGAACCCTCTATGACCCAGCTACATTCATGTTTTTAACTTTTGTTGATTCTTTTACTGAGTCTAAAAAAATAACAGCATGTTCCACTTATTTGGAGGCCATATCACATTTCGATTTCACATTAACCTGTTTGTTGATATTTTTTGGTAAGCTATCACTTAAGGCAATTCAGCTTTGCAGCAAGACAACAGAAAAATGATAGACAATTTTCCGTTACTCAAATTCGTTATTAGTGATACAAGTTACTCCAAGGAAAGAATACGTTGCTTCGCGTCTAATACCCCGCATCTTTTCGCCGTCTATAACACTTTCCCCGCGCATCTCAGTAGCCTCGCCTCCCCTCCCTAATTCAAGGGTCGACACCCACTCTAAACAGAACGTTCAAATGCAAATAAATCACAATTTGGAGGAGGGGGTCATTTTGAATATCAGTCTGCTCCTGACAACCCTTCTCACTCCTTTGTGGGAGAGAAACCTTGTTCTGTGCCAACAATCAAAGTCTTCATTGGCTGTTATCACTTTGAGGAACCTCGTCAATAACTTGGCAAGAATTTAGTTTTGTTCTCAAGTTCTCAATAACAGCCTCCCTTCCTTTTCCCAGCGTATTCGTAATGATCAGTGTCCTCAGATTCCTACAAAGAAATAAAATAATGGCATCAATACAACTGTGGTACAGTTAACAACAAAGTCACACTACCACTTCGAAGACATCAGAGAAACACATAAAACAGACATCATGTTGCCATCTATATGCAATACAATCTCTTACACTCTAGCTCCTAAACAAGGGATTCTGTCGATGCTTTACCTAACCATGGAGACGCAAGGCCCTTCGAAGGTGCTCTGAAAGAAAGGCCATCAAAGTACGTAAAGAGCCTAGTAAATGAGTGCTGTTGTTTTTTTCGAAAATGTTAGGGAATTCGTTACACTCGATCACCTTTAGTTCTTTCTCCAAAATAACTTGGTTTTTCTTAGCATAATCATAAACGACAGGACAATTTCTGTTAGTACCCACTCCCTCCTCCCCCCCTCATAAGTATAGTATAACCTCAAAGGTCAAAATATACTTTTTTGATACGCTATAATGTTTCCTACAGTATTCCCTAAATATTTCAGCAGAAATTTCATAAACTCTTAACTTATTTTAGCTTTTTGCATAGCTTTCAGCAGGTGACTCCATCCTCACCGATAGCGGTCGACATTTGCCTGATTTTCAATAGAAGGAAGATTCCTTTCTAATATATTTGCTTTCCATCCCTTACATGCCCCTATACTGGCGTGTTATAAATCACTCGTACCAATCTAGTGCGTACCGTTCTTTGCTTACGCGAATCGAAACAACTGGCCCCTATGGCTCTCTAGCAACCTAGCAATAACTCTGTTCTATTGTTTCAGGAAGACTGATCTCTGACAAAACATCATAAACCCTATAAATGATAATTCAAGCAACAGAACTGTACGAACCGTCCTTTTTTAAGCATGATTGAATATGCAGATCAAACATACGTACTACAAAATCATCCATGTCACATGCTCAAAAATGTAACTTACGATAGATGTAAAATGGGTGAGACATCAGCGATTCGCAAACAATTTCCGATATCAAGGTACTCTAGCGAATTTGTAACTTCTTGTAACTGCGTCAAGTCAGAGATGTACTTGCTTCCGTTTAAATCTAAATGTCTGAGGTACTTCAATCCGGCTACGATGGGAAAATTGAAGACAGTTTAGAGGGGGAAGCAGGGTCTTATGAACATAAATGATGTAAGGAATGCAAGCAACGTACGATGTGAGCAGCGTAAGTGCGAGCAAGTTAAGCATTGCGAGTGATGCAATGATGTATGCGATGCAGAAGATGCAAGAAATACAACAGATGCAATTGATGTAAACTAGCTATAGAAGCGATGTCGGCAATTTCAACTTACATCTTGACAAATAGATCAAATGATAAGTTGGTTAGTGTTAAAAAATGAGAAGTGTGTGAAGTAACGAGGTGTTTTTTTTCGCTTACCGATAACCAATTAGTGCTACCACTGTCTCCAGAACGAAAAGATAAAGGCGAACATGGCCTAGCTTGTACCGTCAACGAATCCTATTAGCAATTATTGAGACCGGTCTGGTTACCCGGCAAATCACACTCGATTTTACAGAAGCGAGCCACGAAAACAAACAACTTACTTTTGCTTCTACGCCCTAGCAAGCTTCTAGATTCAGTAGTGCATGTGGTTATGACGGACAATACATTTTGCAAAAATGCTGTATTAATATGTGCAATTTATGACCTATATGATCACACGCACAATACCTAGTGTATTGGCAAATTAATTAGCTTCTTTTTAAGCTACAGACAAGAATTTTCGTTCGTCGGCAAGCGTCTCCTCAAGGCAGTTCGTACACTCCTTCAAAGTTTAGCAAATCACTTGCTGTCCAGGCAGTCTTCGATAAACTAGGAGCTCCATTTCTTCGCAGTTTCTTAAGGAATCAAAATATTCTCAAAATTTTCTGGGTATCATTGTTCAAATAGTTAAAATTTTTGCTAATTCACCATCAAGTGCATTTTTTAAACTGATGAGAAGGGTTAGTTGAATTAGGATTACGATGAGGCTTCTTTCCATGATTTACGGAAAAACAAGACAAAGTGTATGTATTGCCCCGAACAAGAGGTGATTCGACAAATACCAGTAGAAGAACTTTCTTTCTTTCAATTAGCGTATCAAGGAACGATAAAGGGCTGTTTTGTTCCTGGTAGAAAGTAAGCTTAAAAGCGCAATGTAATCCAATGACTTTTTTGTTAAGTACTCACACTTATTTGCCGTTCCCAAACAGGCATCACTAACATAACGAAAATACACAAATGGAGAATGAATTTTCTCAAAATCTGCTTGACCAGAGAAGGATAAAAATTTTGGCTCAAGTTGTGTCGATTGTTGGGTCATTTGATCACTAACTTCCTACGGTGTGGCCGTCCTCAAAAAGGCAGCTAGCATAACCTTATTTGGTACCTCATTTTTTAAACAATATGAGTAAAAATACTCATACCCAGATGGTCAAATCCATTATTGGTGAGCGAAGCACTTCCTCCTTTGATAGCTTCCAGTAGATTCTTTCCTGGAGGTCCATCAGGAATCGCATTGTAGCTTGTCACCCAATGTTTATGTCCAACAAATCGAACAAAGCCATCATTCCGTAAAATCCATTCAGCAGCAACTCTAGTAAAGTAGGCATACACTACGTAAATGGTCAACAGTCAACATATGAAAGAAAGCTGTGAGCATGACATATAACTTTCTTTTGGCATAATGTTGAATGGTGTTGCTTTCCATTAAACTGGAGAGACAGTAGCTGCTAAAATTTTTCGTCTATCTGTCTCCCTGTAGTGGATCTTATTCTGCTCCTCTTTTGTCAGTTGGACACGACATAACCCATCCACCTTTCATGAAATATCTTAGTTGTTGTATCCAAAAATAAATAAATCCAATGCTTGTCTCTGGTGAGAAGCAACCATGCGTGCCATACACTTGCTTACTTCTTACTCAAGCTCGTATTAATTAAACAATTTTGTAATGTTTGCATCCTAAACACTGAACATTCAATTAATGCAACTTTGAAACAACTTCAAAGATTCTCATTTCTATAAAGAATTAACCTTACTCCATGTTGGTAGCGCTTTCTTTACCACTCTTGTGTCTTTTTACTAAATCAACTTTCCAGTCTAGAACAAAATAGGTTGTGGGGCTATACACCATAAATACACAGTAGATAATTAGACAAACAGTCAGTTCAATAAATACTTGTAAACGTCCTTAAAACCCAAAGATTGTACCCAAGAACTTTATTTGGCAGATTATGCTTAAAGATTAATTAAGCAATCAAATAAAATATAACAAATGTATATCTTACTTGCTCACCTATCAGGACCCATTTCCTTAACTCGACTTTCATCACGTCTAAAATTATAGAAAGATATAAAATCCTTAACTTTACACTGCTCAATAAGGAAAAAGTTTGTCATTGGGGCTCATACATGTTTGTATGAACGTCAGCTCCCTTGATGAAAAAGCAAGCTATAGTGGCAATGCTTCAGTTATGAGAAATATATAATAATTGCTATGTGTATGCTAAGTACTTATATATATTTGGCACTGATGAAGACACAAAGCCGAAGCACAATAAATAACTATAATTAATCAATTTCCCCTAACTCAGTGGGTGAAATTGTGTATACAATGTGTATACAATATGGTGTATACATGATTACCTCATGATTACTAAACCAACGTCTTAACGATTGGACCATCACACCCAAAAGCTAAGGGGAAGATTGTTAGTGCTAATCTTTCTCAAATTTTCTCCACTCAGTGGGTACGGGGAAATTAATTGATATTTATTGTGTAATACATGCATACCTGGCACATTCTAATCATTATAGAAATTTTAAATCAGCAACTTAGCAAACATTAGGGCAAATGCATGTTACATATATGCAATTAAGCAGATTTTTTTTCTTGTTTCGGCAATTTAACATACCTGTTAAAAACTATATTTAACCATCCATAAAAGGTTCTTCTGTTTCCTCTGAACACCCAGCACTGAGGTTTGCTCAAGATGAAAGATGGGTTTGAGAATATAGACAGATGCATTATTGATATCCTGTGATTGTGCCTTTTCTGAGGGTAAACCCTATAAAATATTGAAATAAAGGCATAAGCAACGAATTTTTATCTTGAAAAATGAAACAAAAAAATAAAACATTACAATAAGTCCTTGCACTTTATCGTATACATGATTGTGTTCATTTCTGTTGCTGGGGCAGGATCTTTGGCTTTGGACAGAGTCTACATGTAAGGTGGTCAGCATGAAGAATGTATATATAATTTTGTTTGGTTAGAGTATTCTTCTGATCATTTCACCTGTATCTATGATGTAGGAACAGCATACATGCTTCAGAGGCCCAATTTCCTGCTCCTGAGGGTATGTGTTTTTTCCAGCAGGATTCTTTTTGATGGTATCCATTGGACGACAGCACGACTTTAAGATCTTTTCTTCTTCAGGATGGTAGGCTCTGATATAAATGACCATCTTAGCTCTTCCAAACAGGGTTGTGATGACTCTTGTAGGCTGAAGGTGGATGATGTGACACATTATTTCAGATAGCAATTTGTGTGGGTTGGTTTCCTGTAGATCTGGACAGCAATGCAGTGGCCTGCTTTTCTTGTAAGCTGGAGGTCTAGAGGAAGTCAAAATCTGGGGATTGTGGTTTGCTTTGATCCTAGAATTACAAAATTAACTGCATCTAGCATCCACTTGAAGCACTTGCCTCTGACACACCATTTCTAGCAGGCATACTGTGTCAATGTTCATCTGAGTTTTTTATTTGGCTATTATTTTGAAAAGGGGGGAGAGCACTCTGAACTGTGAATTGCAAAAATTATTGCTCAAAGCATTAGAGAGACATACTGTTGGGGTGGTTTACAGAAGGAAACCAATCTTTGAGGCAATGCAACAACTAGACAAAATCATGTAAAATTTGTTTTAAATTTATGTAAAATGAATATTTTAGTAACCTGGCAACTAGATAACCAATAATTGCTCCATATTTTGCTGTAGCCTCAACATCATAGTAATTGTTGCCAAATAAAATAAAATAAAACAATTATCATCAATCATATGCAAGCACTGAAGTGAAGCATCACATTCACTAAGGCTAAAGTTTTCTGCTGTAAAATAACTTCACGAAAGTTGGATGTCTTGGGAATTTTTAGAGAAATGAGAAAAAGCTACTGAAAAACTTTCAAAATGATATATCACAACTGTGTGCCAAATTTGAAAATTGTTTGTAGTTGCATATAATTATTTGACAATTGCATGAAAACTGCAAAGTATCTTTTAAAAATAATATCAGAGTTAAATTATAAGATAAATTCTGTACAAGACACTCACACATGAATATGACAGCTTAATTGTGTGCATAGAGAGAATCTTTTATATTTCAAGTTACCATGTTTTCCATCACACAACTTTACTTTACAATGAAGAAGCAGGTCAGTTACTAAGATACAAAATGATGATATGTAAAGATGTAGTAAGAATTTACCAATACATTTTGCATGATTTTATAGAATAATTATCATAGAATTGAATTATTACAATTTAATTCCAAGGTAAAGAATTTTTATCAATGCTTTAACTTTGTATGGGCAACCACACAGCTTCTTGAAATACACCATGTTGATTACCTCAGTTGTTATTCTCAATCAAATATGTAACTAACATAAGAATAAATGTGACAAAAACTTATTATTTAAATTATGGCTTGTTCTACATTTTCCACTAATTTTAGGGGTACTAAACTTTATAAAGTTGAACGTACACTATAAAAACCTGCTCATCAGTTGAAGTGCCACATCCATTACAAAATGTGCTCCTTTGGCTGTTGCAGTTGCATTTCACAAGACAAAAGTTTTACAATGATCGAGAATTGAAGAAACCACAGATGTTAATTGAAATGATATTTTTGTAAGCAATTATCAGTCAAAAAATCAGCTGGTGCTCTGTTAAGGTAAAAACTGCTGTAATAGGTACCAGACAAGTGATCATTAGGTTGGTGATTTCTAAATACCATATAGTAAGGAGGCCACAGATATTCAAAATCCAAGTCAGAATTGAAGGTCAATGCATCACAAGTTGATGTTGTTTACTAACTTTGCCTATTTCTTGCCAATGTTGATTCTCAAAATTTGCCATTATTCTTGAGAAATGATCACAGAATAAAGCATTATTAATGATGACCTTACACACTGTATTTTCTTGAATAGAAGCCACCCTTGAATGGAAGCCGCAAAAATTCTTGTTAGAAAATAAATAGAAGTCGCTTTTGAATAGAAGCTGCCTTTATTTTTTCCCAAAGGATAAATTGAAGCAGCAAATGGAATAACAATGATGCGTTTTTAAGACAAGATTTGCATTTCAGCTTCTTCAATTAACTGATCTGTTAAATCATTTACATCTTCGAAATTCTCTACTTCCAAGTGTACATCATTGTCAAGAGTTGGATTTGCTACAAATTTGAGGTTTCTATCCAATGCTCCTAACAAAACTCTGGCCTCTTCAGTCGGTTGGCCTTCTTTCAAGCAGTGAATTTGGTTGACATCACTTGTTCTTATTCCACATGTTTTGAATGACTTCTTCATAATTTCAGGATTGATTTTCTCCCAAGCATCAACAACCCACTGGACTTGTAAAGCATATTTTGGTGGCTTTACCATCCCTCCTTTTGAGTACTCCACATCTTCTTTTCGGTACCATTCATCATACAGTTTGCAGAAAATCACTTTGAAGGGCTTGTCGAGGGAGACATCTAATGGTGGGAGAACTTTCGTGCATGCTCCTGGAATTACACCCATTATAGTATTAATTTTTTTCAAAGACTGTTTGATTTTTCACTTATGTGACACTTGAAGGAGTTCCATATAAGAAACCTCTTGTTGAAACCTAAATTCCCCACACTTGGGAGACCCAATCTTAAGTTAATTCATCATTCATCCAGCTATTTGTGGAACATTTTAAAACGGCACCTTTGATTGTAGCAACTTCACTTCTGACTTATTTCTCTGGGATAACTACTTAAAGTAATCTACTCTGACTGCTAAACATACAGTTATTTGCTGTTTCTCATGACCAGAGGATTTAATTGGAAGAGTCTTTAAACCACATTAATTGACAGTGGTTTCACTTGGCATGTCAGACCATAGGCCCTATTGGTGTCTCATTTACGTCCAAGAGAGAAGCCAAATGTATTTCTCCGTTTTTGACAAAATTTAATAAAGTTCGCAATTTTTGCTAGATCATCCTTTGGCATGGTTTGTCCAGTAGTTGTTCTTGGTCTAATGGAGAGACTGTTTCGTCGCTTTAAATTAAACAGCCAATCTTGACTAACATGAAAGTCATGCACGTTATGGCCAGTAGCAAGTTGCTGCGCCCAAACAGTTATTAATTTACATGGGACATGGTGATGCTTCTCACACTCATCGATACTACTCTCCAATAGTTTCTCTTCAAGGTTCGCAAGAAGTTATTTTCACCATGCACCAGATAATCTTCTCATTTCACTTTGAAAGGAAGATGAAGACTGGTCCCTGACATCAGACGAGTTCTTTCTCCAACATCAAACCATGCTTTCATTGATAGAGAACTTTCTACCAGCTTCTCTGTTGTTATTTTCTATAGCATATTAAATCACAGTTTGTTTGAATTTCAAGTTATACCTTTATCTTTTCTCTGCCATATTCACAGCTGAAATCACAATTCATGGAATTTTTGTTGTTGCTATATCATTAAAAAACCTGGAATGTAACCAATCATTCAACAGTACAATGCTAAATCTATAAAATGGCATAGTTTTATTGCACAGTCTTTTACAGAGCCTGAGAAAGTGTTTTCAAAACAAAGTATCTCAGGCTCTGTAAAAGACTGTGCAAAAAAACTGTGTCTTTGTAGTTTTGCTACATTGGTGCCATGTGCATACAAACTTTCTTATAGAACGTGAGACACTTCAAGTTTCAAAAATCACACACAAGTCCTTACTTTTAAATGACCCAAACATTTAATCTACAAGTGCTAGTGAAATAAGAAAAACAGTACTTTCATGTACATTGCCTTCTTTTTCATCTGATGTACATTTTTGGGCATTATTTTTTCAAAATTCTAGTGACGACCCTAAATATGGGCCATTTACTCAACCAAATCAATCTTTAAGGCAGTGCAACTGCTTGACAAAGGTCAAAAGCAAGTATTCAAGAACTGGTCAACTAGATAACCAATGATTACCCTAGACTTTGTTGTAGACTCAATATCAATATAACGTATGCAAAAAACAAAAAAATCCCCCCAAAATGAAACAATTACTGGTATCTTCAACAGTATGCAAGCACTGAATAAAAGAAGCACGTCAATTTCAACCAAAATTTTGTGCTCCAAAATAATTTACGAAAGTCAGATCTTTTTGGATTTTTTTTCTTTAAAATATTGGGAAAATGACACAGAATTTATCCATTTTCTATTTCCCAGACAACAATAGAATGAGATAGCCATCTCACATGGCTGTTTGGCTCGCAAAGTGAGAACTTTTTGCACAAAATTTGAAAATTGTTGGTACATTGACCCCAAAATTTGTAGATTGTGTAAAAAAGCTACTAAAGTTATTTCATAACAAAAATCACTCTTAGTTTCCCAGCAAAATTCTCTTCAGAGTACAAACATATGGTCATGATAACTTCATCTGTGCACACAAAGAATTTTCTTATTATTTCAAAGTAGCCTTCTCTTTCTACATGCAACACATTGCACGGTGAAGCAGCAGATTGGTCAGAAAAATAAAAATTATGATACATTAAGATGTAGTGTGAGTATGCCAATAGATTTTACTTAATTTTATAGAGTAATTATCATAGAATACACTCATCACAAGATACCGGTATTTGCTTAATTCTGGGATATATACAATTTTCACAGCTTTTTTCAATCTTGGTATCTGTGACCATACTCTTGTAATCGAGGACGTTGTTGAAAATGACTTGTTATCCAGAGTAAAAAGTGTAATGTTATAAGAACAACTACAATAAAAAGTTATCTTTAAAATTTTTCACTGATTTTACTGGTACCTAATTTTATTAGGTAGAATCTATACTACGTAAGAAAATTATCATTACTTGAATGTCCATATCTGCTGTGACGCTGCTTCATTGATTTCCACTCTGTCATTTTGGAAAGACAAAAGGCTTGTGATGCATGAGAATTGACGTAATCATTGGCATTCACTAAAAAACGTTTTCTGGAGTACAATGATCCATTGTGTCCAGCAGTGGGTGTTCCACAAACATCAAAAACCACTATGGTAGGTAGTAAATAACCCTAGTACTTCCTTACAGTATGTTGTTTTTTTCAAAAAACGTTCATAGAGATTTAGTCATATAATTTCTACACATAGTATGAGTGGTTCACTCAAGGAGAAAAAATTTCTATGCAGCGTGAGCACATGACAAACATTTAAAATCTAATTTTATGCTACTTGGCAAGTAGATAACTGATGATTCCCAACGATTTTCTTCTAGCCTCAGTATCAAAGTAATTGATGCACAAGAAACTAAATAATTATCATTTATCATATGCAAGTACTGAAGGAAAGCGTTGCGCTGACTTAGGCTAAATTTTTTCCCACATCACATCTTCGTTAAAGTTGGGTCCCATTCGGAATCTTTCTTGAAGCGTTGGGAAAAGGAATGTAAAAAGTTCCAAAACAGTTGTGTTGACGAAAGAAAGATCTTCTGACATGATTTTTTGGTGATTCTTTGCTGTTCTTAATCAGGATAAAATTGCCTTTAAAAAGTCTTAAATTTACAAAATGCCTTTGAACTTTCCCCGTTGACACTGAATCTACCCGGACCTCACTTCCCGGAGAACCATATGGTCAAACAGCTGTGGTCACATAAACCCTTCGGAAATGTTCACTCTATTTTGGTCTTTTAGAAGCATTGACATAGTCTAAGGCCATTATTGCTCGTAATGTTGAGTTGCCACGTCCATAAAAGTTTCAAAATAATGGGTCGAACTAAGTTTACTCTTTGAGTTCTCAATCAATAATCACATACTACAGTACACAGCCTACAGGCCTAAGCTGAGGACGGATCTGCGCTCAGAGGCAATACAAATCAACAAGAACAAAAGGCAGGAAGGAACCGAAAAAAACCTTAAAGAAAATCGAACCCAACTTTAAAAAATTCATATTTCTACTCAGTAACAATTTTCTTCATTCCAAGTGCGTGCTTACCTTAAATTAATAGTCACATGTTGATACACATCCGACGGCAACAAGCAAATTGTTAGATTAATTGACCACTATTGACGTTATCAAATCAATAGATGTTTGATTATCTCACACTTGGGTACCAGTCTCCTAGACTCTGCAACGCATCAAAAGAGTTTCGATAAGATTCGTGGCCATCTTGAGGGATTCCGGCAAAAAGGCTGGAAAGAATCTAACTCGAGCTCAACGTTAAGTAAAACAAGTCGAGGTAAGTCCAGTTTATGTACTATTGTGTTTTTTGAAAGTATAAGAACATGGAATAGTAAAATTGCAACGTCAACACCATTAGGTAAGACGAACATCACCACCATTGTCATGGAAGTCTGCCTGGACTTAAAAGTTTTGTGGACCCGTTGGTTGGATGCAGAGGCCTGAACTATCGCCAACGTGTACCGCTCCGCGGCTACAAGAATACATCGTATGTTAATGATATATTAGTAGAAATGCATTTCACAAAGTTAATTTAATAATAAGTGCTGCCGTATTTTTCTAGCGTCGAAAATCTGCTGCAGCGGTAATTTCCGAGGTCTATAAACGGACGAAAGAGACCGGTCTCGTATTGTTTGTTGTTAGGTTGTTTGATGGTTCAAAGGGAAGATAACGGGAACGTAATACATCCATGAATTATCAGTATGTTTGTTTGTTTTACTGATCGTCCCTTCTCATACATCCCGATACAGTTTCGTACAAAGTTAGGCGTTTTGAAGCTTCGGGAATGTTACAACCGACAGGAGAGACTGGCACACAATAGTCGGTAGACCTACTCGGTACTTGCCCGATTTTAAGAGGTCTTCAGATATTTAGTTCTCGTCTGCTTTTAAAGGTGCGATGATTGGCCTGGTGTATAGCACCAGGTTATATGAGGGCACGTCTTGATCACATGGCGAACGTTTGTTGCCAAGCTTTCTCAAGACAACCTTAGTTGGTAAGAGCGACCATGGCGTTATTTTACTTTCACGCCTCTCCAAAAACGTGGAGAATTTATTGATATTATCAGAAAACTTGTTTATAAGGCGAATAATATATTCTATCAATATTTTAATTTGACAAAGTAGTCAGTCTCAGTGTATTTCTTATATTAGATTGATCCAGTCAGTCGTTAGTAACCCTGTCCATGTCACGCATGCCACCAGCTCTCCAGGATGAATAGAATCTCCGTAATTCCAAATCTGATGAGAATATAAATCTATATCAGTTCTATTTAACTGACCTCCAGAACAAAGATACTGGGGGGATCTGTCCTAGTAATCAAGGATGATTTTAAGTACCTAGGCTCCTTACATCAGCACATCAGGAAAGGGCATCCAAATAGAGAAAAAGCAAGTCTGCCAAGCTCTCCACAAGCTCAAAAAGTACGGTAGTTTGTTATTACCGTGAGCTCTGCAACTGAAAACAAATCTACATGGAAGAAACATGACGTCTTTCTGCCATATTTAGTCCAGTTGAGACTGGTCAGTATTTACCGACTGGCTGACTGTATTTTTTTAGTTTTGAATAGTCTAACACTTTTTGACTCAGTCATTGCCATGGGTGGTAGAATTTGCTCACAAGAAGACAGACTCAAGACATGACAAACTTTACCATCTATAGGTATGTAGTTTACAGTTTGTTTTGACAATTATCTTTCTTTTAAAAACATTTTCAGGTAGAAAGTGGTGTTGACCAGTATGGCTGCTGCAATGACTGAATCAATAGTTGAGCTCCAGAAAGCAGCTGATTCTATAAGAGAGGGTCTTAAAATTGTGAATGAGGATATAAAAAAGTTGACAGGAAGGGATCCTGCTGAGTACAGGTAGAATATTAACTTCATCTTGATTAACCTTAATAACTTATGTTATTCACTTGGTATCAATCTTCTCCTCTGTATAAGTGGCTTCTTTGCAATGTGTAGTGATGATCATGCTCTATGGCACAAGTGTTAGTTGGCCTAGAAACATTTGAAGTAATTGTAGAGTCAGTAATAAGTTTGGTAAAAGGATGTGATTTGTAATGCTTGTAAAACTTCAGTGATCTCTCATTCCAAATCCTTTGTTCTGTTGCTTTTCTGATTGTTTGATGGAGTTTTTGGAGGAGGATTGATTGATTAAAATTCAGAATATTTAGTGTACTGTACTTTCTCCTTGGACACCCTCTGCTGTGTTTATTTAGATAACAAATTGTGGACTTCTTTTATGTAGGGTTTATGCTCCAATCCTTAGGGGGGGGGGGGGGGGAAGAACCCGAGGCCTTTAAAGTTATTTTATTGTTTCGTTTT
>JAAAKM020001324.1:0-14822 GCA_010016025.2 Alatinidae sp. Z8VKAUB7J3 | reverse complement strand
GACCGACGCCGTGACCGCCGCCAGCGCCTCGTCCGACCGGCCGGCGGCGCGCAACGCGAGACCGAGGTTGTACTCGGTACGCGCCACCCCGGCGCGATCCGCCAGCAGACGCCGCACCCCGAGGGCCCGCCTCTGGAGGTCGAGGGCGCGCTCGACGTCACCGCGGTCGAGCGCGGCCCCGCCGAGATTGTCGAGCAGATCGGCGACGCTCCTCGAGTCACCGACCTGCTCGAGGAGCGTCATCGCCGCCTCGTACTCGGTCTCGGCCCGGTCCGGCTCGCCGCGGTGCAGCCACACGTTGCCGAGCAGGGTCCGCACTGCGGCCTGGCCGGAGGCGTGGTCGAGCTCGGCGTAGCGTCGCAGCGCCTCGCCGAGGTGGGCGTCGGCGGTGTCGAGATCGGCGCGGAGGAAGGCCAGCACGGCGCGCCCGTAGCGGGGTCCGGGGCCGTCGACCGCCTCGACGAGCCGGGAGGCGACCTCCTCCAGCCGAGCTCGGCGGGCCGCCATCAGCACCTGGCCGAGGTAGGGAGCCGGGTGGTCGGGGTCGAGCCCCAGAATCCGTTCCGCCGCCGCCCCGGCATCGTCCCAACGGCCCGAGTCGATGGCGTCCATCATGCCGTCGCGCAGCACCAGCACGTGCGGCGATGGCTCCGAGTCGACCGCCGACGCGCGGCCCGTGCCCACGGCGAGGACCGTCAGGCCCACGGCCGTCGCGCGAGCCGACCATCGAAGGGCGAAGGATCCGGACGCGACCGCCCCTCTCATGGAAGCCGACGCCGCGACGGCACGGTATATTCGAGGCAGCCGGGGCGCCGAGCCTCGTCTCCCAGGGAGTCGTTCATGCGCACGAATCGGACACGGTCGGTCCCCCTGCTTCTGTCCGCGAGCCTCTCGGCGGCCGGCTCGCTCGCGCTCGCTGGCAGCATCGAGACGGGGGACTCGCGTCGCCCTCTCAACGGCGCGCCCCAGCCGGAGCCGACCGCGGGCAGCGTGATCGCCGTCTCCTTCAACCCCTCGGTCCGGCTCATCGTGCAGGAGGGCGAGAACCTCGTGTCGCTGCTCGGCCGGCTCGAGGAGGAGATCGAGGAGATCTCGATCGGCGAGTACCTCGCGGAGGTCGAGACCGAGGGACGACTGTTCGGCCTCGAGATCCGCCGAGCCGACGGGTCGGAGCTGAACCGCTTGTCGATGCGCAAGGACGACCCGAGCCTGCCGGACATTCGGCTCGAGCTGGAGCGCCCCGGGCTGGCGGCCCGGATCCGCTTCCCCGACGCGCTCGCCACCGGGGGTGAGCTCTCGGTCGCGATCAACGGTGAAGCGGTGGCGGTCGACACCATGGCGCCGCCCGATCCGGAATCGCTGGTGCGGCGGGTCGCGCTGGAGCTGAGCGCGCTCGGCTTCCAGGGCCTGGTGTCGGGACTGGAGCTCGTCATCTTCGGCACCTCGGAGGACGACGAGGACATCGAGGAGCTGGCGATCCGCTCGACCGACGTCGCGCTCACCGAGTGGGAGGCCGCTCTGGTTCCGAAGCCGGTCGGCTTCTGAGCCCCCGGCCGCGGCCGGCGTACGGCCGCGGCGCCCCGCTTCGATTGCATGGCATCGCCTCCTGGTCGCTCTCCGTAGTCTAGCGGTCCGGGCGCCGACGCCCGCCTCGTCGATCTCGATTGAACCCCGCCCCCGATGTCTCGTCCAGGACGATGGAGGGCTGCACGGCGCACCGCCCTCACGACCGGAGGGCGGACGATGAGCACGACGCGACGAATCACGTGGGCCGGACTGCTGACGGCGACGCTCCTGATCTACCCGGCGACGGCCGGCAGCCTGGAGACGGGCGATTCCCGACGCCCCTTGAGCGGCCAGCCACAGCCGGAGCCCACGGCCGGCAGCGTGATCGCGGTCTCCTTCAACCCCTCGGTCCAGCTCATCGTGCAGGAAGGCGAGAGCCTGGTCGACCTGCTCGGGCGCCTCGAGCTCGAGATCGAGGAGATCTCGCTCGGCCAGTATCTCGCCGAGGTCGAGGTCGAGGGACGGCTGTTCGGGATCGAGATCCGCAACTCCGACGGCAGCGAGCTGAATCGACTGTCGGCGCGCAAGGACGATCCGAGCCTGCCGGACATTCGGCTGGAGCTGGAGCGCCCCGGGCTCGGAGCCCGCATCCGGTTCCCGGACGTGATCCCGACGGGAGGCGTGCTCGCGGTCGCGATCAACGACCAGCCGGTGGTGGTCGACACCGCGCTGTACACCGACCCCGAATCTCTGGTCCAGGAGGTCGCGTGGCGTCTCATGGCGCAAGGCTTCCAGGGGTTCGTCTCGGGGCTCGACCTGGTCGTGCTCTCTGCCGACGACGACGATGGCGCGGAAGTCGAGTCCGTGTCGGTGCGCTCCACCGACCCGGCGCTGGTGCGCTGGGAGGTCGACCTGAAGCCTCTACCGGTGGCGTTCTGAGCCGACCTCAGCCGCCCAGCTCCTCCAGGATCCGGAGAGCGCGCTGACGGCAATGGTAGAGCCGCGACTTGACCGTCCCGGTCGGGATGCCCAGCCGCTCTCCGATCTGCTCCTGGGTCAGCCGCTCGCCCAGCGCCCAGCGCCAGAGCCGTCGGCACGCCTCGCTCGACCGAGCGAGGACGCGATGGAGCAGGCGGTGGCGCTCCTGATCACGGACGATGGAGTACGGGCTCGGTTCGGTGGCCGCGCGCTCCTCCGGACTCGCCTCGTCGAGCGGCCGGTCGCGGTAGCGGACACGGAGTCGATCGATCGCCACCGAGTGGGTGATCCGGCGCACGTAGGTCTGGAGAGAAGAACGCCCTTCGAAGCGATCGCCGCGGAGCGCGATCAGCAGCTTCTGGTGGATCGCCTGCGAGAGATCGTCCCACTCGTTGCGCAGCACACCGTAGCGTCCGCGTAACAGCCCCGCGATCCAGCCCTCGACGTCGCGCACCGTCACGGTGTCGCCATCCAGGTAACGCCTCGCCCGCCGCAGCTCCTCGGAGCGAGGCTCGGCGCCCTCGTCCGGCGATGTCGTGCTCATCGCACCCTCGGCGTTCGCGCACGAGCCGAGCACCGGTCGCCGCGTCGCCCCCAGTCTACAGCCGCCGTCGTTCGATCGGCCACTGAACCATCACCGGGGTGCCACGTCCAAGGCGATACGGGCGGTGCGCAGCGCGACGTGCTCGCCCGACGGGAACCATCGATTCACGGTCGATCCTCGGGGGACTCCTCATGAAGCAAGGACGACGACTCTCATCCCTTCCCAGACCGGCACACCTCGTGGGGCTGCTCGGTCTCGTGCTGGCCACCGCGTTCGAGCCGGCCGCGGCGGCGCTGCTGTCGGGAACCGTGGTCACGACGGCGGGTGTCGGTGTCGGCGACGTCGACGTCGACGTCTTCGACCCGGACACCGGCGAGAAGCTCGCCACGTCGGGAGACTCCACCGATCCGGACGGGACCTTCGCGATTCTGGTACCGACGGGGATCTTCGACGTCGTGTTCAACGCGCCGGCCGGAGCTCGGTTGGTGTCGATCCAGCTCGACTCGGTCCCGATCGGGCCGAACACGGACCTCGGTCAGGTCGTCCTGCCAGCGGGCGCGTTCCTCAGCGGCCAGATCGTCGACTCTCGGAGCGGCCTGCCGATCGAGGGGGTCGACACCGACGTCGACGACACCTTCACCGGCCGCCGTCAGGTGACGCCGGGCGATGACTCCGATGCCCTGGGTCGATTCGTCGTCGTGGTGCCGTTCGGCTCCGTCGACCTGACCGTCGAGCCGGCTCAGGACGAGCGGCTGAGCGCCTTCCGAGTGGTCGGGCTCGACGTGACGGGCGACCTCGACGTCGGGACGATCGCACTGGAGCCGGGCGTGCTCGTCTCGGGAGACGTCACCGGGCCGGACGGCGCCGCCGCCGGCGTCGACTTCGATCTGTTCGACGCCGCGACCGGCGCCCAGGTCCCCACGCCGGGCGACACCAGCACCGACTCCGGCACGTTCTCCTTCGTCGTGCCGACCGGGACCTACACCGTGCTCGCCCGCCCGCGCCTGGACACCGCGGCCCAGCACGTCGTCCTCTCCGACGTGCCGGTGGTGGGCGACACGGTGCTGGACGTCTTCCTGCCCGCCGCCGAGGCGTCGATCCGGATCGGAGATGCGGGCCGCTGGGGTCGGCCGGGGGCCTCCTACGCTCCCGAGCTCACGCTGCGCAATCACACCGCCGGCACCGTCCAGTACTCGCTCCGGTTCGAGGTCGTGGTACCGGCCGACGGCACCACGGTGCAGCCGCGGCCGCCGCTCGTTCTGAGTCGGCCCGGAGGCTCGACGGTCTCGGGAGTGGTCGGCTTCTCGATCCCGGCGACTCCACCGCCCGGGTTCGTCGGAGTGCCCCTCCATTACGTCGTCTCGGCCGTCGACACCGCCACCGGCGCGGTCCTCGACTCCGACTTCGTGCAGCTCCTCATCCCCTGACCGCGGCCACCCGGGCTCCGGCCCGGGTCACGCCGCCGAGGGTGTCACCGATGGCCCATCCCTGGAGATCCGAGACCGGTCGGATGGCGTGCGCCGGCCCTCGGTGCGCCCTCGAGGACGGACGTAGCGACGTGCGGCAGATGTTCTACAGCCACGATTCGTACGGTCTCGGACACATCCGCCGGACGCTGAGCCTGGTGTGCCAGATCGCAGGACAGCACCCCGACAGCGCATCGCTGATCGTCACCGGGGCCCCGCGGGCTCACCTGTTCGACTATCCGGAGCGGTGCGATTACGTCAAGCTCCCGTCGGTGACGAAATCGCGCGACGGCGCCTACGTGTCTCTCGGCACCGATCTGTCTCTGGCAGACACCGTCGCGTTCCGAAGCCGTATCATCCGCACCAGCGTCCGCTCGTTCCGGCCCGATCTGTTGATGGTGGACCACACTCCCACCGGCATGGGAGGGGAGCTGCTCGACACCCTCGAGCTGCTCGGGCGCGAGCACCCCGACACCGCACGCGTGCTCGGACTGCGGGACGTCATCGACGCCCCCGCCGCGGTGCGGCGGGCGTGGGGTCGGGATCGCGTGGTCGAGATTCTCCGTCGGCACTACGACCGGGTGATCGTCTACGGCCAACAGGATCTGTTCGACCCGATCGTCGAGTACCGGCTCCCGGACGACGTCGCCGAGCGCGTGCGCTTCGCCGGCTACATCCGGCGCGGCGTGATCCGGACGCCCGCGGAGCAGGTCCGGGCCCGCTACGCACCGCGCACCGGGCGCCTGGTCGTGGTCACCGTCGGCGGCGGCGGCGACGGCAACCAGCTGATCAAGCGCTACCTCCAGGCCCACGAGCTGCTGGGGAGCCGCCCCCCCTTCGAGACCCTGGTGGTGACCGGGCCGCTGATGAGCCCGCGTCGGCGCGAGCGCTACCTGAGCTGGGCGCGCTCGCTCGACGGCGTGTCCGCCGAGGAGTACAGCGACGATCTCCCGTCGCTCTACCACGCGGCGTCGTTGTCGCTGTCGATGGGCGGATACAACACCGTGTGCGAGCTCGCCTCGACCGGCGCCAACGCCCTGATCCACCCCCGACGGACGCCGCGCGAGGAGCAGCTCGTCCGCATCCGTCGTCTGGCCCGACGCGGCGTCGCCGGGCTGCTCACACCCGACGTGGTCGACGATGCAGCGCGCCTGCGCGACACCCTGCTCGCCGCACTCGAGCGCCCCCGTCCTCCCGTCGGCTGGGGGCTCGACCTCGACGGGCTCCGCCAGACCAGCCATCACGTCGACCGCCTCATCGGTCGCCGTCCGACGCGCCCGCGCGTCCACGTGCCCGGACCGAACTCCGTCCGGGAACACCCCGACTCGCCGTCATCTCCGGCCCCTGGCCGTCGCCCCGGAGGATCGAAGTGATTCACACCGCTCGAGCCCTGATCGCCCTCGTCGCTCTGTCACCCGCCAGCCTCGCCGCCACCATCTCGGGACGGGTGGTCGACGAAGCCGGCCAGCCGGTCGCCGAGGTGGACCTCGATTTCACCCACGTCGCCACCGGTCTGGACGTGGTCGCGAGCAACGACCGGACGGCCGCCGACGGTACCTACTCGGTGACCGTGCCCAACGGAATCTACGACGTCTTCTACGAGCCGCCGCCGGGCAGCCAGCTCGCCGGCCACGTCGAGACCGGCCTCAACCTGTTCACCTCCCAGTCGATCGACGTCGTCGTTCGGGCCGCGGTGCTGATCGAGGGCATCATTCTGCGCGACGACACCGCCGGTCCGGCCGCCGGCGTCGACCTCGATTTCCTCGACCTGGCGACCGGGCTGAAGATCTTCACACCGCGCGACGACACCGGCGCGGACGGACGCTACGCGGTCGCGGTACCGGCCGGGATCTACGACGTCATCTACGAGGTCCCCGGCGAGCGCGCTCCGATCGAGGGGCTGCTGCCGACCTCGCTGCGCGAGCTGAGCGTGCTCGGGACGACCGATCTCGTGCTCCCCACCGTCACCCTCGTTCCCGGACACCTGGCACAGGGTGAGGTGCTCGACTCGAAGGGCGACGCCGCGGTCGGAGTGGATCTCGATTTCGTCCCGCTCGGAGGCGTCGAGGCCGTGTTGACGACCAGCGACAACTCCGACACGCTCGGCGCCTTCGATCCGATCGTGCCAGCCGGGAGCTACGAGCTGCGATTCCGTCCGCCGACCGGCAGCGAGCAGGCGGCCCGGACCGTCTCGCCGGTGGAGATCGACGGCGACACCGTGCTGGGGACGTTCGAGCTGCCCGACGGATCGGTCGTCTCCGGCCTCGTCACCGACCCCGACGGTGCTCCGCTCGCCGGCGTCCGAGTGGAGGCGCTCGGCGGTGACGGCGAGCCGGTCGCTCAGTCCGAGGCCCGCAGCGGTGCCGACGGCTCCTACCAGATCACGCTCGCCGAGGGACTGTACGACCTGCGGTTCGAGTCGACCCTGAGCGATCTGGTCGAGCCGACCACCCGGGTCGGGGTGTCGGTCTCCGGCCCGACGGCGCTGTCTGCCACGACGCTGCCGCTGCGCGATCGCGACGACGACGCGATCCCCGACGTCGAGGACGTCTGCCCCGAGCTCGAAGACCCGGGCCAGGACGACGGCGACGGCGACGGCATCGGCGACCTGTGCGACCTCTGTCCGCTCGAGTTCGACCCCGACCAGCGCGACGACGACCGCGACGGCGTCGGCAACGCCTGTGACCTCGACCTCGACGGCGACGGGCTGACGGCGGCCGACGACGCCGACGACGACGGCGACGGGGTCGACGACCTCGACGACCGCTGCCCGCTGGCCCACGACCCCGCGCAACGCGACCGCGACGGCGACGGGGTCGGCGACGCCTGCGACGACGACGACGGAGCCGTCCACCGCATGTACGCGCTCGACGCCGACACCTTCGTCGCGGCCCCGGAGCAGGGAGCCGTCGACTACGAGGTCCGCCGACAGACGCTGTCGTACCTGTCGACGATCAACTTCGGGCCGTGCCTGCGCGACGGACTGTCGCGACCGTTGTTCGACGACCCCGAGCTGCCGGCCGAGGGAGAGGTGTTCCTCTACCTCCTGCTGCCCCGCGCCGCCGATGCCGGCGGCACCCTCGGCGAGAGCTCCAGTGGCGAGCCCCGCCCCGCCCTCCGCCCCTGCCCCGGCGTGGGCCTCTGAGCGGCGAGGACGTCGTGTCGTACCGTACCTCGATACAGCTCGCTTCCCTGGTGGCGCTCGGCGGAGTGAGCTTCGCCGCCGCGGCCGAGCCGAGGCTGCCGGCGTCGCTGGTCGCCGGGACCCGGGTCAAGGTGTCGATCCGCACCGATGCCGACGGCGGGCTGCGCGCCGACGAGATCGAGCGGCGCACCGATGCCGACCGGGACTTCGAGCTGCGCGGTACGGTGGAGTCGATCGACCCCGAGGCGCGCGAGCTCACCCTGCTCGGCTTCCGCGTCGACGTCGCCGCCGAGGCTCGTCTGACGCGCGAGCCGGATACGCCGATCGCGCTGTCCGAGGTCACCGTCGGCACCCGGGTCAAGGTCGACGGCCATCCGATCGGCGAGCGTCGGTTCCGGGCCGACAAGCTCCGGGTCCGGCGAGCCCAGTACACCGAGCAGAAGCTGGTCGGCGCGATCGAGGCGCTGGTGACCGAGCCGCCCGCCCTCGAGCTGCTCGGCCTTCGTCTGCGGATCGACTCGAGCACCGAGTTCGTCGACTTCCCCGACTCACCGCAGCGGACACGGCTGCGCCGGCCGCGCGCGTTCGACGAGGACGACATCCAGTTCACCGGGCGCAACGCCCTCGGTCGGCGCATCTCGTACCAGGGAGAGCTGCGATTGCGCGGAGGCTACGCGAGCGATCTCGACCTCGACCCGACGATCGACGATCGGGCGACCGCCCCCGAGGTCGCCGGCACGCTGGCGTTCAGCTTCGATCTCGGCCACGCCTGGGCCTACGCCGAGGTGGTCGGCAACCGCGAGACGTTCTTCACCGGCGGCCCGGAGCTCGGCGAGGAGGAGGAGCCCGGAGCCAGCCGACTCGGCATCGGCGAGGCCTACGTCCTGTTCGACAGCCTGCCTTGGCGTCGCCTCGCCGTGGCGGTCGGACGCCAGAAGCTCCACGAGCCCCGCAAGTGGCTCTACAGTGCCAAGAACCTCGACGCGGTGCGCTTCTTCTTCGACGTCGAGCGCTGGAGCTTCGAGGCCTCCCTCAGCCGCGACCTGTTCGACGAGAGCCGCAACCGGCGCGATCAGGAGACGGTCAACGTGATCCTCCAGGCGCGGCGGCAGCTCGGCTCCGACTACGAGATCGGAGCGTTCGTCATCCGGCGCGACGATCGTACCGAGCGGGAGGACTCCCCCACCATCGTCGCGGTGCGGGCGCTGGCGGAGCCGGGGCGCCACCTCGAGATGTGGGCCGACCTCGCCTGGGAAGGCGGGAGACGGAGCCGGCTCGACCCGCTCACCCAGCGCCGGCGGGTCGCCGACGTGAGCGCTCACGCCGTCGACCTCGGCGTGCGGTGGCGTCCGAGGGTGCGCCTCGATCCCTCGTTCACGGCGCGCTTCGCGCTCGGCTCCGGCGGTGGCGACAGCACGGCCAGCGGCGTCGGTCTCCGCGGACGCGACCGGACCTTCCGCCAGTCCGGACTGGAGCGCAACCGCGATCGCTGGCACGGCGTGGTGTCGTTCCGCTACTACGGCGAGGTGCTCGATCCCGAGCTCGCCAATCTCCGCATCTTCACCCTCGCGGCCGGTCTCCGACCGACGCGCGCACTGTCGTTCGAGACGGTCCTGCACGGCTTCCGCCAGGACGTCGCCAGCACCCGTCTGATCGGCACCGACCTGGAGGCGCGCCCCGACGGTCGGGACCCGTGGCTCGGCCACGAGGTCGATTTCGTGATCGGCTACGAGCCGAGCCGCCGCTTCGAGCTTCGCCTCACCGGCGGCGTCTTCCTGCCGGGCGACACGTTCGGGCCCGACGCCCACGCGGCGAGCGTCATCCGGCTGCAGTCCAAGTTCCGGTTCTGAGGAGTCGCTCGCATGAAGACGTCCTGGACTCTCGCATCCCTCGTCGCCGTCGGCACTCTGGCCTCCGCCAGCGAGCCGACGGCGGAGGAGCCTTCGGGTCTGTCGGCCCGAGCCGAGCTGGCGTTCACCACCGTCCGCAATCTCGACCTCGACTACGCGTTCGTCGACGATGGCACGGTGTCCTCCGGCGGTGGCGAGCTGACGAGCCTCGGGTGGGACCGCGAGGCGGTACCCCGGCTGACCGTCGGCTGGACGTTCGACCGCCCCGGCCGTCCGACCGTGGTCGCGAGCTTCTGGCAGCTCGACACCGAATCCGCGGCCGATACCGGTCTCGTCCCCGGTCGGGTGGGCGCGTTGCTCGCCAGCCCGGATTTCGCCGTCGGCCGCTCGGTGGTCGACCGCGCCGAGGCCGACGCACGCGTCCGGGCCACGGTGACCGACCTGGGGCTCGAATGGAGCTTCCGTCCGGGCGAGGCGATGCGGCTCGGCTTCGGGCTCGGCGCACGAGCATTCCGATTCGAGCACTCGACGTCGGCGATCTACTCGCGCGATGCCTTCGGCGTTCCGGAATCGGAGTTCGTGACCTCCAGCACCGACGCCTCCGGCATCGGTCCCCGGGTCTGGGGTCGGTTCGGCTACCGGTTCGGCCGTCGGGTCGAGCTCCGGGGCCACGCCCGGGTGGCCGTCCCGTTCGGCGAGCGCGAGGCCCTCGCCACCGACACCGCGGTGCTCGGGGGAGCCGTCGACCGCTTCACCCAGGCCGCCGAGCCGGGCCGAGACGAGGCGTTCGTCCAGCTCGGGACCGGCGTCGAGCTGTCGATTCGGCTCGGTCGACGCGTCGAGCTGCAGCTCGGCTACGAGGCCGAGCTCTGGACGGACGTCGCGAGCGAGCTCCGCTTCGTCGACGACGTCAGTCAGAACACCACCGTCCCCGTTTCGCGAGAGGCCGTCTTCGAGGGTCCCTCTCTCGGACTATCGATCTCCTTCTGACCTCACGGAGGCTGGCCATGCACATCGGTTACGTGCTCAAGAAATATCCGCGGATATCGGAAACCTTCATCCTCAACGAGATGCTGGAGCTCGAGCGTCAGGGGGTCGAGCTCACCGTGTTCTCGCTCTACAAGCACGACGAGGGGCTGTTCCACCCCGGCGTGTGCGAGCTGAGAGCTCCGGTCGTCTACCTGGCCGACGTCAAGGGGCCGGGCCTCCAGGAGGCGTTGCGCGACCACGGCCCTCTGCTGCTCGAGCGCGCCGAGGCGCTCCACGGAGCGCTGTCGACCCTGGTCGACTCGGGCGCGGTCGACGTCTGGCGCCAGCTCGCCTGGGGGCTCCAGCTCGCCCTGGAGGTCCGTGCGCGCGGCATCGAACGGCTGCACGCCCACTTCGCCACCTCCGCGGCCCAGGCGGCGGCGACCGCCCACACGCTGACCGGGGTGCCGTACTCGTTCACCTGTCACGCCAAGGACATCTACCGCGAGACGGTCGACCCGAGCCGCTTCCAGCGTCTCGCCGGCGCGGCCGCGGCGGTCGTCACGGTGTGCGACGCCAACCGTCGGCACATCGACGAGCGGCTGCTCGACGGCTCTCCGGCGGCCGTTCACCGGGTCTACAACGGCATCGACCTCGAGCTGTTCTCCCCCCGGCCCGGGGCGCCGGATCCGTCGGCGCTCATCCTCGCCGTCGGCCGCCTGGTCCCCAAGAAGGGATTCCCGACCCTGCTGGAGGCTGCCGCTCTGCTCCGCGACCGGGGAGTCCCGTTCCGCTGTGCGATCGTCGGCGACGGCGAGCAGCGAGCCGAGATCGAGCGACGTCGTCGGCAGCTCCGTCTCGACCACTGCGAGCTGCTCGGATCGCTCCCCCAACCCCAGGTGAAGCGGCTGATGCAGGACGCGACCGCGGTGGCGCTGCCGTGCACGGTCGACCCGGACGGCAACCAGGACGCGCTGCCGACGGTGCTGCTCGAGGCGCTCGCGTCGGGGGTGCCGACGATCAGCACCCCGGTGGCCGGCGTCCCGGAGATCCTCGACGACGGGAGCGCCGGCTTGCTGGTGCCGGTCGACGACCCGACCGCCCTGGCCGATGCGCTCCAGCGCCTGCTCACCGAGCCGACCACGCGCGCCGAGCTCGCCCGCCGCGGACGGCGCCGCGCCGAGGAGCTGTTCGACCTGACCCACAACGTCCGTCAGCTGCGCGCGATCCTGCGCGAGGCGACGCCGCGGGAGAGTGCAGCGTGAGCCCGCGACCGCACGTCGCCTACCTCTGCTCGGATCCCGGCATCCCCGCCGACGGCAGCAAGGGAGCGTCGGTCCACTACCGGCGTCTCGGTCGCGCGCTGGTCGAGCGAGGCGCCCGGGTCGAGGCGTTCGTGGTGCGCTCCGGCCCGACGGAGCTCCCCTTCCCCGTCCGACGGGTCGCGGAGCCGGGGTCGGGCGAGCGCGCCGTCCCCGAGCTCGACGCGCTCGCCCGCTCGGGTCGTTTCGTGCGCGCCCTGGAGGAGGCGGGGCCGTTCGACGCCGTGTACGAGCGGCTGTCGCTGTTCGGACTGGCGGGCTGGGCCTACGCCCGCCGCCACGGACTGCCGCTGATCGTCGAGGTCAACGCGCCGCTGTGGCTGGAGGCGGCGCGGTACCGTTCGCTCGCCCTGCCAGAGGTGGCCCGGGCCAGCGCCGTGGAGCTGATGCGCTCGGCCGACGCGGTCCATGCCGTCTCGCACCGGCTCGCCGAGATCCTCCGCCGCGAGGGCGTCCCGGGCGATCGCATCCGGGTCACGCCCAACGGCGTCTCACGCGAGCTGTTCGAGCGCGCTCGCCCGACCCGACGTCCTCCCTTCCTCGGCCCGGGCCCGTTGCTGGTGTTCGTCGGCTCACTCAAGCCGTGGCACGGCATCGAGTTCCTGCTCGGTGCCTTCGGTCGACTGGCCCAGCGCACCGCCGCGCGACTCTGGGTGATCGGCGACGGTCCGCTCCGCGCGGTGGTGGAGTCGGCCGCTCGCCGCTTTCCCGATCGCGTCGCCCACACGCCGCGAGTGCCCTACTCGGAGATCCCGGGAGTCCTCAGGACCGCCGACCTGGCGCTCGCCCCCTATCCGGCGTCCAGCCCGAGCTACTTCTGTCCGCTCAAGCTCGTCGAGGCGCTCGCCGCCGGCTGCCCGGTGGTGGCGAGCGACGTCGATTGCGTGCGCGAGCTCGCCGGCCGGCCTCCCGTGGTCGAGCTGTTTCAGGCGGACGACGCGGAGTCGTTCGTCCACACCACCGTCGAGGCGCTGGAGCGGCTCGACGCGCTGCGCGAGCGTGCCGCTGCGGTCGCCGTCGCCACCCTGCGCGATCACACCTGGGAGCGGCGCGCCGACGAGATCCTGGAGACGACCAGGAGCGTCGCCGAGCTGCGAGCGAGCACCGCGCCGTGAACGCCGACCTCCGATTCCTCGATTGGAGACGCCTCCGCTCGGTCGGGCTGCTGCTGCGACGGTTCTCGCCCTACGCGCGCGAGCACCGCCGGTCGCTGGCGGCCGCCGGCGGCGCGACGGTGCTCTACACGCTCGCCGAGATCGCGCGTCCCTGGCCGCTGAAGGTGGTCATCGATCAGGTGATCCTGGGACACCCGTGGAGCGCGCTGCCGGAGGCTCTGCAGGGGCCCGAGCACCGCCTGCGCCTGCTGTGGGTGTGCGCCGCGACGTTGATCGGGCTGGCGCTGGCGAGCGGCACCCTCGCCTACCTCCGCACGGTGCTGCTCGCCGGAGCCGGTCATCGGGTGGTGCTGCGCATGCGCGAGGACCTGCACGCTCACCTGCTGCGGCTGTCGCTCCGATTCCACGGTCGCCACCGCACCGGGGATCTGGTCGTCCGCCTGACCGGAGACGCCTCGATGATGAAGGTGCTGCTGGTCGAGGGCGTGTTCGCACTGGCCCAGGAGATCGCCCTGCTGCTCGCGGTGCTGGCGGTGATGCTGTGGTTCGACTGGCAGCTCACCCTCGGAGCGGCGCTGGTGCTGCCGTGTATCGCGGTGGTGGTGGTGGGCTACGGCGGTCGGCTGCGCGAGGCCGCGCGCCGGCAGCGGCGCAAGGAGGGGAAGATCGCCGCCAAGTTCGGCGAGGCTCTCGGCTCGGTCGCCGTGCTCCAGGCCTACTCGCTGGAGAAACTCGCGGCCGAGCAGTTCGCCCGTCAGAGCCGCAAGAGCCTGAACGCGGGCCTGCGCGCGGTCCGGCTCGAGGGGGCGATGAGCCGCTGGACCGAGCTCGCCCTCGCGGTCGGCGTCGCCGGCATGCTCACCTTCGGCACCCTGCGCGTGCTCGACGGCCGGCTGAGCGCCGGCGAGCTGGTCGCATTGCTGTCCTACGTCCGCCAGCTGTTCAAGCCGCTGCGCAACGCCGTCGTGAGGACGGCCCGGCTGATCAAGTCGGCCGCCTCGGGCGACCGCCTGCTGGAGGTGCTCGACACCGAGCCCGAGCTGGTCGAGGCCGACGACGCCCGGAGCATCGACCGCGCCCGCGGCGAGCTCGTGTTCGAGGGCGTCGGGTTCGAATACGCCCCGGACCGCCCGGTGCTGCGCGACGTCGACCTGCGGATCGCCGCCGGCACGCGGGTCGCGCTGGTCGGACCGAACGGCTCCGGCAAGACCACACTCGCTTCGCTCGTTCCCCGTCTGCTCGACCCGACGCACGGCACCATCCGGCTCGACGGCACCGACCTCCGCTCGATCGAGCTCGAATCGCTCCGTCGTCAGGTGTCGGTGCTGTTCCAGCAGTCGGTCCTGCTCGACGGCGACCTGCTCCAGAACGTTCGCCTCGGTCGTCCCGAGGCGAACGACGAGGAAGTGCTGGACGCGGCCGAGCGTGCCGGCGTGACCGCGTTCGCCCGTGCGCTGCCCGACGGCCTCGCCACCCGGGTCGGCGAGAAGGGTCTGGCGTTGTCGGGAGGGCAACGCCAACGTGTGGCCGTCGCCCGGGCCCTGCTACGCGACGCGCCGATCGTGATCCTCGACGAGCCCGCGACCGCGCTCGACTCCGAGGCCGAAGCGCTGATGACCTCCGAGCTGATGGGCGGGCTGTCCGACCGGACCGTGCTCCTGATCACGCACGATCCCCGCTCGATGCGCCTGGCGGACGAGGTGGTGGTGCTCGACCATGGCCGCGTCGTCGCCCGGGACACGCCGGAGGCGATCCTCGCCGCCGGGCACGTCCGCCCGCGACGGGCGAGCCAGGGAGCCGGACGATGACCCGGACGACGGCCTCCTCCGAGCGTGGACCCGAGACGGACGCCGGTCGCTCCCTCGCGCGGCTCCACGCACGGCTGTCGACCGCCGACGGGCGACGCCGTCTGGAGCGCGCTGCCCGC
>JAAAKM020001323.1:0-14823 GCA_010016025.2 Alatinidae sp. Z8VKAUB7J3 | reverse complement strand
AACAGCCCAAAAACCGCACACCCGCCCAGGAGAAAAAATACCCGCACATGTGAACAGAAAGAAGCCCAATTGGGCTGGAAAACCGCCCACCTGGCAACACTGGATGGAAATCCGTTATTTGCGACAGCGTGTTGGTGTCTTTTCGAGACATTGCTTTCCACCCAATTGTAACACAAGTTCATGACGTCTATCAACATTCGAAAATGTATCTAAGTTTCAACAAATGTAAATAAAGTTCCAAGTCTCGGACGATTAAACTCGTTACTTCTAATTACTACTAAAAGTTCCTGAGGACTTTTGGGAAGATTTCCCCACTCTGTTTCGCACATTTTGCTCAGGTCTAAAGCGCAGGCTCAAATGCGACTTCCTGCTGTCAAAAACATCAACATCATTCTTAATTAACATATCAGACTTCAGTGTTCTTAAAACTTACCAGACTCGCTTATTGCTTTTATTCGGGTCATATCCTTACTTTAAAAGCCTTTTAATTGATTTGAGACATGGAAAGTTACCAATTTGATTTCTGCCAGCTTTTAATTATTTCCTGCTTATCACGTATTTCACTGCTACAGGATTATACGAGAATGAGAAAATGCTGCTGCTTCTTTACCTTAAGTGTACTCAATTTTCTCATGGTAACTACACCATATTCAAAACTGGATGCATTTTGCTGCAGAAAGTAACGATTCCACCGCTATCACTTGTCTCCTTTCATATCCAAAACAAACTTCTAAATGTGTCAATCTGGAGACGGTTTGTACATCCTTTTGTAAACATCACGAAAATTGTTAAAGTAGTTGTGATCAGAAAAATAGTTTTACCATTCCAATTGCGTTCGCATAATCAAGAGAAGACTGCCATTAATTCTCTGAGTACATTTTCCCCCGCTCCCACCCTGTACCAGTTACTTTCCTAGAGTAGTTATGAAACAATACATTGCTGTAGTCCTTCCATAATGGTGATAAGAACAAATATAGGGAAAAGCATAAAACATGGTGAACATCATCATTCATAAATTTTATCATTCCTATGTTACAACTGCTCTTGACTCCAGAGCTTATGTTAACACTAACGATTATAGAACACGTTGTTGAACTGCTTCGCGCTATAATTTATGATGTTGACAATAAATACAAGATAAACCAACAAGCTCCTAAGACCACAACTCAATTATGGGGCACATAACAATCAACC
Organism: Alatinidae sp. Z8VKAUB7J3; assembly: GCA_010016025.2. NCBI lineage: Eukaryota > Metazoa > Cnidaria > Cubozoa > Carybdeida > Alatinidae > Alatinidae sp. Z8VKAUB7J3. The sequence goes on along the minus strand of JAAAKM020001323.1, from coordinate 13,629 downwards.
AATCTTATCATTCCTATGTTCTAACTACCTTCAGCTCCCCCCCTCTCCCCCTAATTAATGGGCTACCAAATTGATGCTAATATAGACATTAATTATTTCACATGTTATTTCAAACGCTTTCGTGCCCAAAAAGTTCTTGATGACATAAAATTTAAGTGTAAAACAATGTATACACCTTAAAATCCTATTACCTTCAAAACCCGGGTCCCAGCTATCCCCAAGCTGCCCTATTTACTCTCTTTCAAACGCATAGAAGTTGCTAAATTATTGAGCTACAAGTTATAACTAATTTCAGCTGTCTGCAACTACCTAAAGAGGAAAAACCTCTATGGATCTTAAGTACAACCTAATATATTTTTCCACGATTTTAGGGACAATCCTGGACATAAATTAATGTTAACTGGCCTTACCCCCGTTCTAACTGACGTTGGATTTTGAAAAATCTTCATTTCGGTGACTTGCATGTTACATCTCCCTGTTGATAGGAGGTAAGGGGCAGTTAGCGTGTAATACCACTAATGGGAGGCTTTTTCCTTTACTAAGTGTATTTCATGATTCCGGTCATTTTCATCGAGATTTAGAAAATGGTTACATCATTTTTGTCTACAATTGTAAGTTTCAGAATTTGGCTAATTTTGAAGACTTGGGCAAACATTGAATCCCATACCAATTTATATATTTCAAATAGATAACTATAAGCCCATAAATTTCGGGAGCGTTCACGTGTACGGAAATTGCTGCTTCTTAAAGCTAATTGTCCGAAATATCTTACTTGCAATTAGAAACGAGAACTATTGCTACTGTTATTTTTGCGTTATTTATTTATTAAAATCACATGCGGAAGATGAGTTTTCAGCTGTATGTACAATATGAAAGTAGCTTTGGTCTTTGCTGTTTGAGGTACAAAGTGCCGGGGATATGTTTAATTGAGATAAAAGATCCAAATTGATGAAAATATGATACATAGACTGGACTATGAACTAGACTATCAACTCAAGATTAAAAATCTCTGATATAAGGCGAACCTATTGATCAATTTATGAATTTAAAAATGTTAAACAGCTGTAAATTTAATGTTGGCACAAAGAATTTAATTTAAGAGAGATAAGGTTTCACATAATAGGTTTGAACAGTTTCAAGAGAAACTAAGTCATCAGCGGGATCTCAGTAATGGCATATTTTTGTTGTTTTCTTTTAAAACGTGTTAAAATTACGTATTATATAAAGTTGGGAAAACTTCGACCAGAGTTTTACATCTGATTATTGGTAAATGAAGAATGAATTAGAACTTTTGATTGCTAATTTCTTTGTAAATGGCTGCATTTGTATTACTTGTAGAAATGAAACCAAGTTGAAGAATACATCTAGCATCTGGGAGAACTAGGATTGGGAAAGTAGGCACTTTTAAAAGATCGAGGTCATAGCTAATACTTCCTCTCAGCCAAACTGGTCTTATCATTATATTCCCCAGGAATGTAGCATAATTCGAAATTGATTCGATTCTTTTCTTTTGATAATTGGAAATGTAAACAATTTTGTGTTTAAAATTTGCCTAATAGCGCTTCGATAAGTTCGTTACTACCAGTAGCATGCTGCAAAAAGCTCCGCTAAAATCTACTTGTCTTTAAGCACTTAGAAAAATCTCCTATACCTAAGCCTATCTGAGATAAATATTCACAGTATTCAATTAAGGAATCCTTTGCATTTGTACATGAAATATCTTGTGTTGATAATCCTGTGCCCAATTTTTTTGTTCTTTGTTTGTTTACTAATATGTTATTATGTTAAGTTATTGATAATATGGAGTTTGCTCTTCCAGTCCCTCCATTGAACTGGGGCTCTAGCTCTCTTAGACTTGATCTAGTACAACATTGTTAATATCGATGGCCAAGTCACCTGTTTAACAATTGGTACCTGTTACATCTCTTCATGTCAATTGATCCACTGATCTCATTCTTGTTTTCTGTTATGTTTGCATTGTAGGAATAGTACCAGTACACTATAGCGTCACTTGGAAAACGTAGGAACACATCCCCTCACTTCCAAAACGGATCGCGCTTGGAATTCGTTCAAAACTATAGTAGAAATCTTGAACTCACAGCTATTAACCAGATGAATATTTGACAGGACATGGTAGACATCATGCAGGTCCTAAACACTGTGATCATATGTATACTCGCAGATTCGGGGGAAAAGTTGTTATAAGCTTGCAATGATGTTGGCATCATATGAGAGAAATGATGGACTATGCCATGGACCTTAATTATCCTTGCAATGTTGTTGACTGAGAAAGAAAATGAGAATGCTGTACTTGTTTACATTGTGACAATTATATAACACTCAAAAATCATGATAGCCAGCAAAGTGAAAACAAAGCCTTGAATCTCTCAGGCCACTTCTACATTTCCTCAGACAATGGTTTAATATCCCCGTTTAGTAGTAGGCTACTGGCTATACGTCTCGAAATACATCTCTTCAAAACCTTTGACAGAAGTGCTAAATAGACGATAGTAACATTAGTAATTGTGAAACATCTCCTGCTATTGAATCATCAAGTCTCTAATTAACAGTCCAGCACTGATAGACGTGAAATTTGAATATGTAAAATTGGTAATTATACAAAAACAGCACCACAGCAGGAGATATTTTGATCATCACAATCATTTAAAAGGCAGCAATAATTCACGATAGATTCCCTGCCTAGGTTATTTTCCATCATTTTTTCACATTTACAAGGTTTTATAGAAACACGAGATATTTTTCACTTAAATTTTGACTTATCATCTATCAAAATTTAAGTATTGCCTTGATATTACTGGATTCAGTTTCTAGATCTAAAGGACAATCTGAAAACAGAATGACTCAATGTTTTATCTAATTATTGTTTTGTTCTTCTGTGAATATCTTTCGTTTTTGCCCTGCCCTTTGTGATAGAAAGGAGTGCATCACCCAAAGCAATGTGTTGATGCATTTTGACGACTTCACCTCTAGTGATTTTCAAGATTTGAGAAAAGTTGGATCTTCCCTGGAAAACTAATCTGTAATTAATAATATATACTGGTATGAATTTTTTTTTCAACTATCATCATAGTAAGGATAAGATCATGGAGTGTTACAGGAAGGGTTTACAAATAATACGCAAACAAAATCTTGAAACATTGAACAAAATAATTTCGACCAGAATTACTATCTTAGGAACAACACATCGTAGTCCTAATCGAGACAGCAAGCAATTTTAAAGCTTATAAGCAATTTGCAATTAATTTTGACAAAATATAACTCACTAACGTCCTTATTCAATCATCGTGACTGGTGATTTTAACTGTCGGTCATCACAGTGGTTTGTCAAGATATTGAAAACCTCCGAGAACTGGTTTATTGACGAGTTAATTAAACTGACAGTTTATATCACATTCTTACTGAATCAACCAATTTAAATGGCAAAAAAATGTTGTGCTTTGACCTCACCGTAACTAATGAGGTTAACTTTATTTCTCGGGTCAGGAGTGCATCATTCTCAAAATCAATACTGTTAGCACTAAATCATCTATGTTGTAATGAACATGACCTATTACGTCCGTCTTCCTATAAAAGAACTTTCGGGAATTACCCTAAAGCTAATTGTTTAAAAAGTTTGAACTGTTTAAGTGCTGTTGAATGGAAAATTGTCTTCAGTGATCTTCAGGTGGATAATGTGAAAACTTCAAGTTGTATAGCCTCCAAAAACTTAGACGATAACCAGGACATATAAGAAAATGACGACAGAGACTTATTCTGGATAACTCCGAGGGTTACAATAGCAATTGAAAACGGTTGTTTACTACGATCCAAAAAGTTAGGATAGGTTAAAAGTTTAAAGAAAGTAATTGAACGACCGAGATGGCAGCTCATCCAAAAGAACAGTATTACAAAAAGCTAAGTCACAAATTATTGATCGTCTAAAAACAGACTGATTAACAAAAATAACGTGAAGATACAAACGCTTGTTACTGATACAAAGTTTAAGGTAACAATCTTAAACAGTTTACTTCTTCAGCAGTGTTCAGCATTGGCAACAGGAAGCAGTCATTTACAAATTTTCTTCGCGTGCTGTCTCTTCTAGGAATCACTGCAAGCAGTTGAATGTGCTTAACTTGATCTTGCCATTGAATTACAAGCATAGAAGCAACGACGGAACATACTTGTGAGGTAGGAACTGTAGATTGTTTGTCCGAAAAATTATATCTCTGCCATAAAATCATTTAGGCATGAAATGGCGGGTCTGCAGACAGTTCAATCGAAGGGAGATAGGGTAAGGTAAACAAACGCCTTTTTGAATAGAAAATATTCTTTAATACAACGGCATGAAACTTTAGATGCACAGTGAAAGAACATTTATTTCAAACAACGCCTCAGGCGCATCTGACATGGGTCGGTATTTATTGACAATTTGGTGGTCTTTTTGAAAACTAAGCATTTCCAAAGTAAAATAATTCGCATCATGGTCTTTTTATGTTTAGTAAAAAATTTCTTGGCTATAAAATGAAAAGAAAATATTAATAAGGACGCAAACTCTGTGTAGGACATAAAACTTATTAAAGCATCTAAAACAATTCTAACTGCAATAATATTGTATTGTTTTCTTTGGTTTAAAACAAGCTATAAGTGAGGTCAACCCGCATCAAAAGGAGCTAAGTCACCGACTTTTGCTTTGACTGTTTGTACTTGTGATTGTTTACATGTACGCTTTAGAAATAAATTTCATTCTTTCATTCAAAAGGCAATTTGGTAACCTTTTATCAAACAGCTGCAGTTCAAAATTTCCCCATTTTACGATTTCTGTCCAATTGACAACTTTGAAGTTTAAACCATTTGAAAAATACAACATAGCAAGAACCATTGTATCTGGAGCCAGGAGTCCTGTTAAGCAACTAACATTTCATACATTCTCCTTCTATTACCTAGTTCCAAAGATGTTTATTGGAGAACTTGGGAAATATTATTTGACGAAAGAATTTTTTTCTTACGCTAAATGCACTTATGATGAACAGGAATGCCGTTTCTAACTCACAGGGACGTCAAGACTTAAAATTATTTATTGTTAGCTTCTGCTGATCACTAGAAATTTTTGAATACATTAATTGCACATCTTTTCGTATTTGAATAGCCATATAACTAAAACTTCTTTCTTGTTTGAGGCAGATTGTTGTGTCATGATGTGTGAAATACAAAAATATGCAGAAATTAAGAATTGTTGGTCTCCATATCATTCATGAAATTATTTCATTTCTTTTTCTTATTGAGGAATTAACCCCCAAATATAACATTTGTCCAAATATTACGACATTTCACAATTTGAGGGCTGTAGCACACTAAATAAGAACAATTACTTGTCCATTTAATTTTTATAGTACTTAATAATTTATTTGAGAAACCGATATTTGACGACGATGGACGTCGCAAAAGTTTTACTTTGCCGTTAAAGAGTCCTTTTTCCCACCTAGTGAATTAACAATTAACTATTTGGATAAATTGAAAGCTTTTGCTCGATTTTTCCATAACGGCTTGTTTGGAAGACTTGAATGTTATGAAATATCTGGAATTTTCTAAATCTTCTAAAACGTTTTCCAACCGCCAACAACCGAGAAGGAGAAGAAGAATGCTGTAGTAGCTGAAGTAAGAAGGAAAGAACAGGAGAAAACGTACCTCCATTTGGTGCAAGGCAGTCACCAAGGACAGTGTCTACAGTGGGAGAAAAAAGTAATTAAGAGGAAGCTAAGCTGGAAGGAGCTATGGAGCTAGGAACCTGCTTGTCCTGGTTTCTTTATTAAGTCAACGTATAATATGTTCCCTCCCCCGGCAAACCTTGTCAGATGGAAGATATCTGATAATCCCAAATGCCGGTGTGCAGAGTGTGAAGCACTGAAACACATTTTGTCTGCCTGCATGCTTGGGTTATGTAAAAGATATATGTGGCGGCATAACCAGGCGTTGAATGTGTTCAATCTCTCTCTCAGGAATAAAATCAATGACATCAACGAAGGCAATGTACCAAAGAAACAAGTACTGACTATAGTACAGATCCACAAGGAAGCAACAAAAGCAACAAAACCAGAAGGACAGAATATCAATTCAGTCAAAGATGATCGTTGGTCAGGGAAATGGGAAATAGCTGCAGATCTTGGTTCTGTGCTGATATTTCCAGTCATAGCTAAGTCACAAAGGCCGGACCTGGTGGTGTGGAACGACGCTGATAGAAAGGCACTACTTCAAGGGGCTTACAGTACCTTGGGAAGACTTGGAGTTTTGGAGCAGGCAGAGGCCAGGAAGGCAGAAAAATACGACCGCCTAGTGGAAGATTTTGAAGAGCAGGGATGGGAGATCGAGTTCTAACGCCTAGCAGTGGGATGTCGAGGATTCCTAGGCAGAGGGGCACAGAGCTGTTCAGGAAAAGAGTTGGTTACGGAAATAAAGAAGTCAAACATTTGTTCAGAAATCTCCAAGAGGCAGCAAAAAAGCCTCATTTTTCGTATAGTTGAAACGCAACGACGACAATTGGTTAGAAAATAACTAAAGATATGAAGACAACCAGATAGTACCATCCCAGAGGAAGCCTCCTTGATGAAGGGGCGCCACTATAGCAGAATGCAGTAGAGGAAAAGGGGCCGAAACTGGCTACTATGGCTCCTCCTGAAGACTGAGACTGGGATGGATCCAGGAATGGAGCATCTGGGTAAGCACACGTTATTTTTCTTCTTCAAAGAAGTCTGTGTTAGCACTTTTATTTTTTCTGATACTTTATTAACCATTTGACTGACATTGTCAAATGTAATGTTAAAATGTTTGAGAATGATACATCGTTATTTTCTGAAGTCAGGGCAGGTCCTACCTGCTATTAATGACCATGTAAACCAGTATTATTTGTGCATGGCTGAGTGGTTACCAACTAAACGGCTTCCTAACTTGATTCGTCTAGTACGAAGGGTGACTAGACGCGCTACAGAATTCAAAACAAGACCTGACGAAGAGCGAAAGAGTACAAGAGCCAACTCCAAACATAAATCCTTGCGTAAAAGATGGTGGTACCAGACCACATGTGGTAGAATGGGAACTAACTGATGAGAAATGCTAAAGAAACGGCTTATACCTACTCATGGAAAGACAACTATTATTATATGGTATGGACAATTGAAAGTAAAAAGATTTAATATAACATTATTTTATACTATTACCCTTCTACAAAATGTTTGATTAGGAACACTATAATATCAATAATATTAAATGCAGATTCAAATACACAGCTTTGAATCAACAACGCATGTACATGTGGGAAAGTCGGTATGATTAGAGACTATGGCCTTAACTAACCAATACATAAGGAAAACAGCAAGCTTCAAAGAACGATTCTAGAGACCAAGATTAACAGTAAACGCAAGGTAGATCAAGATCAACCTGGACTGTCAATATATACAAATAAATTCAACTCATTGTCAGCCCGTTGCACCAGGCACAAAAAAAAGATGGAGACCGGTCGTTTCCTCCAACCTTGAAGTGGACTGAACGTGATGTTGATTATGGTAATGGTGATGACGACGATGAGATGATGATGATCATGATGATGATGATGATGATGACGATTGACTGTTAATTATTTTTTCAAGAGAAAGCAGAAGAAATGTGACCAAACACAAGCCCAGAAATAGAATTGATTGTGCAAACTGAAACTTTTGTTGCGAAGAATTTTAAAATGCCACATAGTCAATGAAATCAATAAGAGCCTCATAAAATGAATTCAACCACTGCTGAAATTTGCCAGGAGGGTGTAATTAAAGTGGATTAATGGCTTTCATATATTTGCAACGCCAAATGAGTCTCTAAAGTAGTGCCTGCAGATTGGCGAGACAGTATTATAGTTAAAATACCAAAGATAGGAGATCTTAATTATTTCAATAATTGGATAAGTAGAACACAACTTTCAGTACACAGAAAGATTTTTTGATAATTTCGTTAACGATGCTGAAAAAGTAGTTGATGAGAAAATAAGAGAAAATCAAGCAGTAGATCAGACTTAGTTAGTAGAAGTTTTAGGCATGTTATGCAATTTGTTCTTGCTATATTGATGTTTTAAAGTCATTATACAATGTCACAAGGATTAGTTACATGGTTGAAGAAGTTACAAGTTCAGTAGATCTTAGAGTAAATTATAAGAAATGCAAATCTTGTAGATTAGTAGAGAAAATCTTTCTACATAGATCAAAGGCAAATAAATTCCTCTAACTCCCCACTTATTCAGTTGCTTTAGATGCACATGGTACACCTTATGTTCCTTACTTAACCCCAACTTTGCTGGAGGGAGGCTTTTTCCTATGCTGTCCTCGGGGTCAAATAAGTAGCCATCAAGGCAAGTTAGGATGTTGAAACTAATTTGTACCTTCCTAAAATTCCTCTTTGAACTGTTTCAAGTATTTTTTTTCTTAAATTTTAACTTATTTTGAGCTATGACGCCATTATTGAAGAGTGATCGTATCATTTTAGAAAAATTGAGTTTAATTGATTGTACAGTTGTAAAGAACGAAGATGTCCGTAAAACCTTTTTCAAAATTATGTTGCGTTGCAAACGCTAAAGGTGTTTATGACATCGATTGCTTTGCTCCGATTATGATGTGCATATTTTATTACTTTTAACCTTTGTAGAGATAATACAAGGAATATATTGCCAGGATACAATCATAAATTTCGTTGCAAGTAAAGGCGATTTCAGTTTGGATACGTTAGGAGTTACAGATCATTTTATGTGTACACAATCAATCGCGTATCAGTTTCTCGCTCAAAATCATAGTGCAGTTATGTCGGAGGCAGTGGTTGACTTTAAATTATTAAATCCTCAAAAAAGTTAAAGTCTTCTAATTAAACTTCTTCAGAAAAAGCATTACTTCCACGTTCATTGGTATTTGATGCCAGCATTACCCTCTCAACGGTATCCAATTACTACCTTATCCAATCATCATCAATATACGCGAAGGTATCTCTGTCACATCTAACTATCAGATTTCAAAACAGCTGTTAAGAATGTAAAATCACTGCGTCCTCAATTATAGGGTAAAGCTCTGCATTAAAACAGGGAAACTACAAAGCAAAATTATGATCTCCTACGCTGGCTCTGATGACATGAAACGATGATTTTTCTCAACAGGTTAACGAGATATAAGGATTTCTCTAATAGTTGGCACGAATAAAGTTAATGAGTAAAGTTTGTTTTACTCCATGGACTCAATCCTTATTTCTAACGCAACTTACATCTTGTGTAACAATATCGACATTTGAACAGTCCTTGGTCGCGATGCATTCACGCTTAATTGTTATCTCCTGCTTAAGCTTTTATTATTTCGTTGATTGAAGTAGAATTACGCTCTAAAACAACAAATGGTACTTCATGTAATAAACAGAAAGTACAAAGCAGTTTCCAAAGTTCACAGAAGCTTAAGCCTATTCTTACTGGAGGACCCCAAGAATGAAATCTTGTCTGTTTTTAACTACTTTCAACGGATATTGCATTATTTTTAAATTTGGTGACCTTTCTAAGAGTGATTGTACTATCTTACCAATTCTACGATTGTATTGCACGAAATAGCGAAAACGTTGTGTACTTAAAAGCTTTTTTCGTCTGCCACTCCTCAGAGTACTAACGTCAGAATGACTGAAATGAAGTGTGTGAAAGAGTATACCCAACTGTATATTTGAAAGAGCCAATCAGAATTGGGACTGCCTTAATGGCTTGTGTTTTTGAACCTATCAGTATCCACTGTCAAACGAAAAAACTTTTAAGTGCACAATGTTTTTACTATTTCGTGCAATATTTTGTTTTGTACCACTAACAAACTATATGATTGTAGTGCAATGTTCTGTGTGTTATCATGTAATGGAGGTGTGCTAAACAGACTGTAATAAAAATCTTCCGTGGGCTTGGTTTAATTGGCTTAGAGAAGATCTTTCTTTAAATAAGGAAATTGTTTGTTGTAACGCCTTCTTTCAGCATACAGGAACTCAACAACCCAATGTTGTTGTTCTCTGTTTTTAGTCGGAAGCATGTATTCACTATGTGCCGTTTGTTGTGTGATTGGTTTGTGGGGTTCTCAGTACACACCTTCCGAATAACATTTCAACAGCATGGAAACACCACTAATACTTGGTAAGATTAGGGTTTAACGTGACAGTGAAGGGACCAGCATAGATTGAAGATTGAGTCAGTTAAACAAAATCTAAACTTGTAGCTTTATGTTAATGAATGTCATTGCGTTCAAAGTAAGGCAAAAGTAAGGTCCCGTGAAGGCAAAAGATTGAAGGCAGATATGGAAATAACGGCACCTCATGTCTAATGAGAGAACATCTCTGCGTTTAACTTAAATCTACATACAATTATTACTCTAAGAACATCTGCAATAAAGTCCGACAGAAAGAAAAAAAGATGGCAAGTAGAACAGACAAAAAGATTTGTTGTTTAGCTATATAACTGCCATGTTTAGCAACTTCAAAGCCTAGATATCAATTTGAGGAAGACATTCTTTTGAAAGAGGACAAAATGTACAAGACACCTTTAGGTAAAGTTATTTGTGAAGGAAAACGATTAGAATACTCATCAAGAAAAGTGAGAATTCAAAAGTCAATAAGTTGATACAGTTAAAATTTTTTTAGAAACACAAGTTTGCCTTACTAGGTTACAAAGATTGGGTAGGAGCGTACGTTAAGGAGGTACAAAGAGTGTGGTGTGACCTCTTCGCTATTGTCGTTCATAGGTACGTTCTGAACCAGTGTGGTAACAACTGTCAGCGTCCCATCTAGTCATTAAATGTTTCGATAAATGTCTTTCTTAGGCTCATACGGTAATACAACTAAGAGGAGACCAACATGTCACCTACATAGGGAGACAAAACTTCATCATAGGGATTATTATATATTTATAATAAAATGTGAAAACAAGTATTATAAGCTAAAATGTTATGGAGACAGATAAACAATGTAAAACCGTGAGATGTAATGTGAGGATGACAGTAAATATGATTGTAGGAAGTGAAAAATAAATGGCTGAAAAAGGAAAGATAACACCTGACAATGCTAAGATTAACATCTTTAGAAACAGCGAATGAAATGGGTGTTTGCACGTTCTTTGATTTAATGATGGCTGAGAATGACGAATCTATTGGATACATCCAGGCAAGTTTCAACTGATGAATGGGAATGACGACCTTCTTAAAACTATTATTGTTACAGAGGGAAGTTTTCTTGTCTTACAAATAGAGAATACATCCTCCTGCTTCTTCATTTATTGCTAAAAACTGGGATATTATGCCACAATCATTTACTGCCTTTAAAGCTACGAGCTGAGGGCTCAGCTTTCCCCATGGTAGAAAGAACATACTGACAGAAACGAAAGCACAGAAGGATAAAGACAATTTACCAGTGACCAGAGGTGGAAGTGTGTGCGGGGCACACAGGCACATACCTACCAGCTACCCCTGATGGTGTGCCTTTGGGGTGGTATGTAATGAACTTGTACCTTTTGAAATTCATGTCTACGTTGTGTTAAGAATGGATTTTATCCAAAGACATTCAGGCTCGTATGATGTCGTAATGCTATTCAATACATAATATGCCGTATTCCAGATGAATGCATTTATGAGAACTACATGGCTCGAAGTACTTAACATTTGCCTGGATGTTGTTGTGCCACTTGTTTGAAAATCGTTCGTACCATACGCCCTGTTACGGACTCCCTGTTATTGATGCAACACTTTAAGTTCACTTACTTTACATTGACTTCAATCTAAAAGTTTATTGCCTTACATTCAAACAAAAGTCTATCTAAGTACTCCTAGAAAAAATAGCATCAATTAATTTATTTTAAAAAATATCTAGCCTTTAGAAGGTCAAATAGAGACAGACTAACATCAACTTTTACTATTAACTATTAGTCATTCCATAACATTCACTATCAAAACTCCCCTTGATTCTCATATTAAATAAAAGACCAGCAAAGATCAATGACCATCGGTTATTGCCAGTCAACCAACCTCACTTCAATACTACAGACATCAGTGAAATTACAATTGCAAAGAATTGTTTTCAAGTGCGATTATTAACTTGTAAATGTGTTACAGACATCATATTTTGCTGCTCTAACTAAAATGGAATAGAGGTTCCTCAAGTATTGTCTTCTTCCCTTACAACTACTAATCCTAGGAGGAGGCTACATAACCAGAAAACATCTTATTTTGTTTAACTATTATATCTGACACTTTATGTAAAGTTATCAGTGTTCCTTGACTTATCTGCAAAGTACTTGATCCTGAGCCATGTCAGATTGCAAACCACTACTTTAAAGGAGTCAAAAACTGCGGATCGGACAACTTATTTACTGCCACTTGTAGAAACCTTTTTGTCATATGGAGATGTAGTCTTTTTGGCCCTGGGCCTCCTCAAGCAAAAGTGGAGACAACTAGCCTACTTAAATATACTACGAGTCAATTAATGTACCATTTATGCTATTACTACAAAAGTATATTTCTATTCTGTTTCATATTAAGGTACACAAATGTGATACAGTTAGGTGACCTAGCAGTGGAAATCTTAGAATATTAAATAATTAATTGATTATTCCATACATTTGTAAGAAAAGAGTAACTTGTGTTCCATTATTAATATTTTTTGTTCTTATTTAAAAATACTATTGAAAATGGAGATAATTTCCCCCCAAAATACTCCTTTGCCCGAAAATTATTAGAACATGAATCAACGGCTCTGCAGACGAATGAATTAAAGGGGCATACGGTAAACTACCGCCACTTTGAATTGGAAAAAATTAGTCCGAAAAAATATAACTTTTTAACAAACTGAGGGGCTGCAGTCCCCCTCATCCCCTTTGGCCGTGCGCTCATGCCTATCCCAAACTATTTGACTTTCTGATTTTATCATATTTGTCACAATGTTAGTGTATTTTGACCGAAAAAGGTTAATCGTATCGGGTCAAAATTCGCCTTTTAAAAATATGAGAGTGGTCAAAATCCAGGCAAACTGGCTACTTCAAATGCCTATTTTCTGGGTCAAATTGCCCATTTAAGGAAAAGAGATATGAATTTATCATTAAATAACACTACATTTTCTTTGTTTATAAGCACTTTAAAATACAAAATATAACTTCAAATAAATTTACTAAAATGTATTGCTAGTCTGTGTTATTTGTTGCTGAACAGGTCCATCTCTCAGAAACTATAATATATAGAACTAAACTTCTGTTCACTATTTTAGCACGTAAGAATAGAACTAAATATATGAAAAATTGCAGTCATTGGAGCCTCACAATGGCGTAGCTACAATACTGTGAATAAAGCAGAATAGACTTTAAGCTTTAATTCTAATAGTTTTGCTTAATTGATGTTTTTATATACAAATAGTTTTACAATGGTTGATTTCCTTATAAAATTGGCTAAACTGAAGAATATGTGATATTTTGCTTAATTTAATATCAATGTTGATAAAATCTTTATATCCGTGGCCTCTCTGAACATGTGTCCAACAGTTGCTCTCCTTAACCAATACACCTTCTTATATACAACGGGTAAGATACCAAGCAACGTAACATAGAAATTAAGCGTG
>JAAAKM020001320.1:0-14824 GCA_010016025.2 Alatinidae sp. Z8VKAUB7J3 | reverse complement strand
TGTAAAAGTTTTAAATAAGGATGACACATATGAGGACAAAAATCGTACTAATTGACTAATTAGCAACTGTTTCAGGGGCAAATGTCGCATGGGAAGTTATTCAATTGTTTTCAGACATCATTTACATTTTGAGTACTAGGAAAATTCCTTGAAATTAATAAACAGGGGTCAATATCTCGCTTTACAAAAAATCCAATTTGTACCAACATAAAATGCATCAACACTTTTGTTCTTCAACACGACTATCAACATCGGGCTCAGCTCAAAACGTATTAAACAATGCGTTTATACTAATTTTGAATTAGAAGAGGAAGAAGAAGTTCCAAAGCAGCCTGACAAAACAGCGATGCTCTTCTCTCGTTAGCTTCTACCACTAACGTGGTACGGTTGAACCCCACTTTTATCTAAAGTCACGTTTTAACCACTTCTCCAAGCACTACTGATACTTATTTTTGAACCAGGCGACTAAACCTTGGCATCTCCACCTGGAATTAAACCTTATAATGTAGTTTGATTACCCCTAATCAAAAAGGATGAAAGCAAGCTGTTGGCATTTGAAACGCGGTGCTTTAGATGCTTGATAGGTGTTACAAGACTCAACAGAGTACGAAATACTAACATTCCTTCAGCCATAGAAATTCTTAAGACAATTCTAGACGTCGTTACAGAAAAACCTTTGAAGTGGATTGGCCATGTATGCAGAAATACAGATGCACCCCTAGTTTGCCAGGTCTACAAACAAGATTTTCACTAACCACGACTAAGAGGACGACCACCAAAAAGATGGACGGATCACATTAAAGAAGACACAGGCCTTCTCCTCTTAACAGCAGAAAGAAACTCACTGGACAGAAGTCCTGGATAGATACAGACCTGCATTGGGCGAGCAAGGGGCCGCCAGGACCTACGCAAATAAGTCAAGTCAAGAAGTCGTTTGATTCGCAATGGAATCCAGTACCGCTGAACAACTGTGCCGACCTTGAATTAAATCTGCATGGTAACAGCACAGTAAATCAATACTGGAGTTGCTTTCGCTCGAATTTAAGATCTCTGCTTACCTGGAGGTTCTTTTTGCATTCCAAGTTCTTGATCCATTTATTGGCTTGGTTCTGGGGGTCAATAAACAGCGGCCATCTTTGCGAATTTGTTGCAACGATGCCGTTTTCTAGAGAAAAGCTGCATTCAGACGTAAACAAAAAGCGGTAGAATTAGGAACTTGAAAAATGGAAACCGGGAAAAACTTCACCAACACACACAACAAACAGAATCACGTTACGTCTAGGAGATAAAGCACACTCATTACTAATTTATACTTAAGTTACGCTGCTAACAGAGTAACGAAGTGGAATACGACAGTGAATGACTTAGTGCACCATATAACGCTTTCGGTTGCGTCTTTTTGTATTAGACTTCAAGAAAATCTATCATTGATGCCAGATATTTACCCAGGTAATCATCTTCGAAAATTAAAAGTTATCGGTCAAACCTGCTGCATAAGTTGTCTTTTCTCAGGAACGGGGAGTAAAACCACAGATCAGTACTGTAACGCCTCTTTTTTGTCACTATCCCCACCCGAAAGGCAGCTATGCAACTGACATAGAAAGGAGTTAGGTACGATTCCCACTACACGATAACCTACTAGCACTAGCACTAGAACTAGTAAAGCAACGTCAGTGATAGCTAGCGAGAACTAGTGCGAGGTAGAGATGCCATGTCAGTGATAGCTAGCGAAAACTATCACGAAGTAGGGATCCTATGTCAATGATAGCTAGCGAAAACTAGCACGAAGTAGGGATGCTATGTCAGTGATTGCTATTGAAAACTACCGCGAAGTAGGAATCCTATGTCAGTGATAGCTATTGAAAACTAGGGCGAAGTAGGGATCCTATGTCAGTGATAGCTATTGAAAACTAGCGCGACGTAGGAATCCTATGTCAGCATTAGCTAGCGAGAACGAGAACTCCTTGCAATTAAGAATAATTTGAAACAGAGGTATGTCTTCCTATTAAAAGATCCATCCTCGCTCTTTCGCACGATAGGCTGTGAAGAGGAAGGCCTGATGTTAGTTTGTGCCTTGTTGACAAAGACTGCAAAAAACCCCCACAAAACCAATTGATTTGGGCCTGATTTTCAAAGAGGGAGCAGGTAAGTGAGATCGGGAATTGAGTGAATAAATGCGAGATTGTGACTCTCAAAACTTTTTTGAAAAGTCTTTCATTATTTGTTATACGCGCAAGGCAGTGCTTACACTACCTCTAAAAATAACTAAGTTCGTTCTTACCTGTGAGAAACACCTCTTTTGATCTCCGTTTTGTTTATACAAAGCAACTAAACCTACATTCGACTTCCGAAAATTCCCTTAGATGCTGTGAAATGCGTACAATACTTCGGTATCCTTTGAGGTTGGGCGAGAACGTACGGGAAATATCAAACCTTAGTTCTTTCTCTTCGCAAGTTTTAGTTAGTTTTCGCTTATCAAACTGAGCAAAAAAACCCCTAACAGTTTACTTTTAGAATTAGGTTTCCTATAGGCAACGTTCACTACTTGTCGCGAGTATTTGCTAATTGTCGCTAGCTCTCGCTATTTGTTGCCTATTGAGAACCGAACTTCACCATATTGAGAAGACAAATTCCTCTAAAGCAGCACATGGGGGGTTTAACTGTCTTTTTCTGATACGGGGCAAAATATTCAAATTGAAAGCCACACGTATGGGCAATTTACCATGCACATGTATCTCAGGTGGAAAGATTGCTCAAAAGCTTGGCCTTTTTATAAAAACATAAAGCATTAAATCCTTGGGAAGAACCGACCGATGTTTGTATAGTTACCTAAACTGCATCTAAAAGCCGACATACATTGCGAAAGGCAGAGCTATCGAATTCGGCACTCTATACGATGCGCTAACGACACAACGTGACGTCGTTATCCTAACACTACCTATATATACGCATGCACTTATTTAAATGAATTACTTTCTAAAATCATGGAATGCAGTCTTTCTTACTTGTCAACTGGTAAACCACACATTTGCCAATGCCTGATGGTTACTGGCTCTCCAAGTGTAGCCGATAATGAGAATGTCCTTGAAATTGGTATCTTTCGCTCCCCACATACTTCATGCCAATCTTGAATACATTTCTACACAACAGCAAAATTAAATTGTTTTAATTACTGGAGTCTTTTACCTCCAAATAATTCGGCTGTTCAGACACCGTTACGGCAGCATTAGCACACCTTACAAGGCGTTTTCAGGCTACAGAGCTGGCGGAAAGGATGTAAGGAGGCAGGGATAGACCCTGCGAAAGGTGGGCAGTCAGTATAGTGCGAGACGATTTTGGAACATCAAGTCAACAGGTTCTATTAACTTTTGGGCCTCTGTTACGGTCTGATGCATTCGGTAATCTCTCCATCTAGGGAGCAGTAGGCCAGCTGTTGAAAGTACTCTAAATAAAAAGTCAAACCATCAAAGAGGCTAAGTAATAAATAGACGGCAGCTCGGGCGTCCAAGGGCAACGCCCCTTAGTTTCGGCAAATGACAGAGAAGTCAGCCATTGTGCAGGATCAACTGCTCTCACGGATTATGGGAAAAGTTTGTAATTAATGAGAACAGATACTACATCGATTCCAATCTCTCAGTTTAGCCCCCTGATAAGCAGTGGAGCCAACTACATCCATTCCTTACCAAAGGGCCGAGAAGACGAATCGTAAAAAATTTCAAAACATAAAAAGGAAATTACGTAGCAGAGAGTGGTTTCGATCCACCGACCTCTGGGTTATGGGCCCAGCACGCTTCCACTGCGCCACTCTGCTGGTTTCCAAAGTGGAAATAATTTGCATTAATCCTTTGAAGATAGATACGTCTATGAAATTCTGGATGGACATGGAGAAACGACGGTAATTCATGCACCACTGCATTTCAAAAAAGAGTGGGCACTCTAAAAGAATAGCATGAAAGTAATGCAGCAACATAATACAGCAAAATAAAAGTAATACAGAAGTATGAAATACAAGAGCAGCAGCAAAATAAAAGAGCAGCAGCATAGGACAGCAGCAAAATAAAAGAACAGCAGCAAAACAAAAGAACAGCAGCAAAATAGAAGAGTAGCATGAAAGTAAAAAAGCAGCATGAAGGGAAAAGCAGCACAAAGCACAAAGAGCAGCATGAAAGAAAATGAGAAGCAGCAAATAAAAGAGCATCACGAAAGTACAACTGTAGTATGAAAGTAAAAGAGCAGTATGAAAGTACAAGTGTAGTCTGAAAGTAAAAGAGCGGCAGTAAAGCAAAAAAGTAACATTTAAGCGAAAGATTAAAAGTAAAAGAGAGCAGCTTCTTGGTGAAAACAGAACATCAAACTACAAGACCAGCATCAAAATAAGAGAGTCACATTACTGTCAAAGGGATGCAGCAACAGCATCCTGAAAAGGAGAAGCAGCGTAACAGGTCAAAACTCTTATGACTAACAGTAGTATTTGGTTCCCCAACAAGTCAAAGAAAACGCTGACAACCGAAGAACGGATGGTGAAATATGTACGTAAGATACCAAGGAAGGAATGAATGTGTATGAGAATAGCATAGCGGCGAACTGGACACATACTACCACCCAATGTCGGTTAATGGAGGGGATAAGAAAGCTCTACTTACACTCCTGAATTCCGATGTAAAGGCTCCGAGGTATGCTACTAGTCCAGCAGATATCAAAACATCGCCCACGATGTTGTTATAGGTTTCACTTAACTCTTCCGAAACCTGAAAAAAAACCCAGAAAAAATGCAGGAAAAAATTGGAACCCATACCCTAGAACAGTGATTCTTAAAGGGGGTCCCGGGTCCCTCTTTGGGGGTACTTGGGATTTTCAAGGGGGTAAAATTGAAAAAAAAAACCCAGAAAAAATGCAGGAAAAAATTGGAACCCATACCCTAGAACAGTGATTCTTAAAGGGGGTCCCGGGTCCCTCTTTGGGGGTACTTGGGATTTTCAAGGGGGTAAAATTGAAAAAAAAAACCCAGAAAAAATGCAGGAAAAAATTGGAACCCATACCCTAGAACAGTGATTCCCAAAGGGGGTCCCGGGACCCTCTTTGGGGGTATTTGGGATTTTAAAGGGGGTAAAATTGAGACAGGGAGTACTAGGGGGTCAGACAGCTACTAGCATGTTCCATTGTTTTTCTTAGGCCAGAATCTCAAAATCAAACAAAGGTATAGATAGATACTGTCCTGTTTATTCCCTTGTTGCACATATTTTGCGTTGAAATCTAGTCAAGTAAGTTACGACTCTTTTATTGACTGTTTATTTCATGGAGAACTTGTTTAATATCGATGACGTGAAGCAATGCCGAATGCCTTTGGACCCAGGGGGTACTTAAAACTTTTGGTCTCTCGAGGAAGTACTGTCTTAGGTTGAGAACCCTGCCCTAGAAAATAAAGACCAGTGGATAATACTTTGAATCAGGGCAGGCTTAGAGTGATGATAAAACAAAATATAATAATATCAAAGTTAATTCAAAGTTTGCAATAAGATAAAGATGTTAAGGAGGTCTCGTGTTTTGGGAGCAATAACACCAAAGTACCTTGTAGAAAAACGCCCTCCATTTGCATGCAACTGTTATGCACTGCACTACAAACAATCCTTGGTTCATCAACTGTACCTTAGCATGACGTACAAAAATATATAGAAGAACGACAAATCAAATAATTTTAACACAACTTTCTATCCTCTTGAAATACGACCTTGTTTTTGCAGAATGCGATACACAGCGATGCTGATAAGAGAATTTCAAATTCAGATCGCGGTAACTGAATAGGAAGAGTCTGTCATTTTATTGTGAGTGGAACAAGTGCGCAAGTACCTTCTTTGGAGCATAACGGAAAAACAATTTATTACTTGGATCCTCTCTTCGCATCCCAAAGAAACTAATCACCCCCTGCAGATACCCCAATTCTAGGTTAAGGACCACTGCGATTTCACACTCTGCAAAGTCCATCCAGGGGCATTTTTAAGTGTCCTCCTATCTTAAGAGGGGAAATTCAACTCTAACGTAAGTGTACAAGTTGTATACGTGATTTGAGTATTGTCGTTGAACCTGTGAAGGTTACCACCTAGCTAATTTCAAATAAGTTGTCTACCCGTTTGCTAACAGATATCAGTCGTGGTAGATTACCTTTCACATATCTCGTGAAATGTTTTGCTGCCTAGGTAAACAGTAAGGACTTTGTAGGCAAAGATCATGAGGGAAAAATACAGCTAAGAAAGTTTAGAATAAGGGTAGAGGGCACAGGAAGTGATAGGATGAGGGCTGCCTTATGAGCACTTGTGTCGTATATTCTCAAACAGAAGTCTAGCATAAGGCGCTAAGGAGATTATATTGCCGTACTAATCCGAAAGGCCCCCTGGCTTTAATAATAAATTAAATCCTACAGGCTTTCTTTGGACTCTTTACCGGTGATTCTGATGCGTCGGCTTTAAATATAACTAAACATGGTTGCCATCTGGCTCGTCATAATCAAATTCTGCTGTATGGTAAATGATATTTGCACTTACTGTTTTCCAGCGAGACTTTTCTCCCCCCAAGCCCGCAAGAAGTTTTTCGGCCCGGACAAGCTTTTCCGAGCACAGCTGAATATTTCGTCCAAGTTCCTGTTGAAAGAAAAAGTATATACAAAGGCACCTTTGAAACAATCTATTTACGTTCTAAACTACAACTGCGAATGTACACGGTTGGAATCGACTTAAGAGCTCACAATTCGTGCCTTACCAACTATTTCTGTTTTTGGCAAAGGCACATCAATTGCACAACGAAAATATGCAAAGCGCTGCTTCTATAAGACTTCCTCCGTTACAAGGTGGCACAAACCTGAAAACCGACTGCCATTTTTCTACAATGACTCTATCAAACTTTATATGATTTATCTAAGGATCAATGTATTCGATAGCCTTACCTCTTTCTTTCTTGCTTTCGAAGCGTGATCGTTTTGCAGCGTAGCAAAGCGTGCCAAAATCTTGCTCAGCTCCTGACGCTTTTTGTCAAGCGCAACCATTTGTACTTCCAGAAGAGCTTCTGCTTCTTCCAGTCCTTTTTTCTTCGGAGCTACTAACTAAATGATATAAGATGAGAAAAACGGTAAGCACACGCTAAAAGCAATGCTTGGGGTTGTCACAGACATCTCGAGCATGCCCACAGTCGTCAAAATCATCAGAAATATAGTTCGGTAAATGCTGATCAACGCTGGCCGCAAGCCGGAGGATTTCGAAGACCTACACGATGAATCTCATCGGCGTTAGGAATCTGATAATTTCTGACTGACCGACGGATGTGGATTTTAATTCACCATCATTACAAAAACGTAAAGTTACGCACGAAAAGTCTGCAACTTAATGACACCCGTAAATTTTATGTTTGACAGAAAATTTGATTTCTAAAACTACTATGACATATCAAAAGTTCTAAATTGGTGCCACAAAAAAATCGAATTACAAAAGAAACGCTAGATTGCTGACCAAAATGCAAAATTGTAGTTGCCGCAATTCTCAAATTTCTACGCAAGAGCAAATTTTAAATTGCTACGAGGTATAGAAAATAGAAAATTTTTAAAAATTGGTCTGATGTTGCAGCGTTCCATCTTTATACACCGAATACTCAGCGTACTCTGATAGCGCTAAAGTACCATTTGCAGCAAAAAATTCTCATGTTATAGTTTTCCCACAACTCTGTAGCTCAAATTATATATTTTGAAATCCCAGAGTGCTTGGACAACACTTACGAAAAGACACTGGAGAAACACAAAATACGTCCCTTCTCGATAATATATCACTCTCTAGTTCGCAAAATGATACACTCTTCCCATGAAATACAACCTGTCCTTCCTTAGTTCAAACTTTTGATATCAAAGTCAATATTGGGTTATTTCTCGGCACCCTAATTCAATTAAAACTCAAGTGGCAGGGTCCTTGGTTTTCAAATCCTTAAACTTAATGACTTTGTTTGAGTTGTTCAGTTAAGTGCTTTAGTCCTATCAGTGCTTGTCTAATTAACGCACTACATATGAAAGTATGGTGTGAAGGACTTTTCGTGGGTCGGAATATACATTTCATCGTTTGTTCGGCATAGTAAGGAAACTTGTGTATCTGATCTTATTAGTAACAGCTTGGCTACGTGAATGCGAAGCAATTACCATCGACTCCTTTGAAGCAAAACTTAGAGCATTTTCTGAATTATTGATATCATCGAGAAGAGTGGATTTGAAATGTTATATTTGAAAAGAACACTAGAGAAATAGAGTATGTTAACATCGGAGGTCACCTAGCTCAGTTGGCAGAGCGCACGCCACGAAAGCGTGGGTCACGGGTTCGATCTCCGGTGGTGACATATTTTCTATTTCTCTAGTGTTCTTTTCAAAATCAAAATTTCAAATTCTCTCTTTTCGATAATACTCTGTAACTTTAATAGGCTTTGGATTGATGACGGGCCGGAGGGCAGTTATTCCTTCTTCAAGTCACATGGTGAAGAGAGGCTGGTATCCAATTGCGTTGAGCTGGATGTCGATGTCCACCGGTGGATGACTGGGAACTAATGTGGCGACTAGAGAGATAGCTAGTGTTAAAATCGGAGGTCGCCTAGCTCAGTTGGCAGAGCGCACACGGCGAAAGCGTGGATCACGGGTTCGATCCCCAGTGGTGACAAATTTTTTATTTCTCTAGTGTTTTTTTAAAAACTAATTATTGATATCTCATCTGATATTGCAGCAAACGGATTACTTTGTTTGTTTCAGGTTTATAAGTATTTCCTCCATTTTTGTGCTATTTGTTTTCAATTGCGATTAAAAATACGGTACCTTAGGGTGCTCTTTCGGAGAAGATGACTAAGTTTGCTGTAAATGTTACCCTCTTCTCGTGTAACGTATTTGTACTATCTCTCATCTACATGGAGACAGGGAGGGGCGATACCCTGTTTCTCGGCTTTTTGGCAAAAAATGGATGTAGTATCTGTTATCATCGACGACATATTCTTTCCATGATTCATGAGAGGTGGTCCTACTGGGCGGTTGTGCCTGCCTCACTTTCTTCTCTGTCCGATAGCCTAAATTGAGTGGCATTGCCCTTGGACGCCCCAGATGCCCATTATTTATTAGTTAGCCTGTTTGATGGTTATTCTGTTTATTTAGGGTGCTCTCAAAATCAGGTCCACTGCTGATCGGGGATCCTTGATGGAGAGGCTGCGGTACTCCTTTAGGCTATGCTCGAAAGCAAGTGACATTCCACTTAATTAAACGAAATCAGTTGCAATCACATTGAATATGCGTAGTTAGAAAGAAACTTTGAAACCCACAACTTTCTAATGAGTTCACGTTTGCCTTTTAATTCGATCCTTTCGGGCTCTTGCTGTTATTAGTTCATATGCACGTATTGGACAATCAAATTCCAAGTGTATTTACCATCACTAGGTAAACATGGTTCTGGCGGTTCTGGTTCCGACAGGCATGCATTTGCTACATCAATGGCTACTTGATCTCGGAATCTACTTTGATTTCATGGAGTTTCGGATAGTTGGCTTCAGTTGTGTTCAACATATTAACAGACTCGGGAAAAATAACATACAGAACGGAAACATCTCAGATGGCACATGCGTCTTTCAGGAATTTCCCAGTTTGAAAAGTATGCCACTTCCACGAAACGTAAATGGTGATTCAGCAAGAGCTAATATTATCAACTTTTTCGTTGAACTTCTTTATTCTGTACACTAGGACTTAAGTTACTAGAGCAACCTGGACGTCTGATTTCGAGCTACGGTTGAACCGTACTGTAAACTTTACAGATCTAGGAGGCGATTCTAAATCACCTTGGTCTTGGACAGGAAAACACTTGGGATCTACCGATACGTTTATTCTCCTTTAATGTGAAATTATCGTTTGCAGATAGAATTGCTCACAGCGTATTGCTCCGTCGTAGAGAAAGCAACGGAGGAGGATATTTGAAAACAGTAGTGTTTCTTTAATTCTGTTTGGATGCACTAACGTGAAGGCAATAAAAGATCACCGGCTGATGATACGTGATTTAATGACTGAGATAAAAACTGTTGGGAATGCTAATGAATTTTCTGGTGTCGAAAATCTGATTTGTAATTGGCTTAAGGAAATATTGCGTAGCGAACTTCTGATGAAAACGTAATATGTGACCAGTATAAGGAGCTGTTACGGAGCAAACACTTGGAGTTGGTCCACTAACAAATCACGAAAAGCTGTAACAATCTAAAATACACGCTCTCTTGCTGTGGATGAAAACGAACCTTGTATTGCTTTACCGAGTTGACATTCGAACTTTGAGTAATTTGATACAATGCCTTATAAACGTGGCCACCCTGGACAAATGGATTCATGATTTACAGTATCCCCAACGCTTCTGCATTTTCGTCGAATTCTTCGTAGTCAATTAAGATGGAGCTATTCTACGACTCCTCTGGCGCTGTACCAAACACTTTAAAACGGAACAAAGGCAATCTGAACCAAATGTAACCTATATGTGTGAATTTTTCTCATCGTCATTAAACGATCATACGGAAAGTTTAAAAGGAAACATAAGATCGGCACGAATATTTACGATTACTCGGTACTAACAGTAACAATACTTTTGCCGAGCACAATTATCATTACGACTTATTCATCGTTACACTGTGGGTATCGAGAGTATTGTAATTACGCACAATTCCTTTCTTCCAAAAGTATCAGAAGAGCGAACCCAATGCCCAGTTATTAAATGCAACAAAATGGTCACTCCAGTGGAGAAGGAAACATTTAAAACTGATAGCCGACTTTAATAACGACTATTGCGTATGCATAATTATACCCCAGCTGCCGAGCGTTGGTGGAATAATTAACCCCACCGTAGTTTCCGGTAGTTTATGAACTTAATAAACATCACACTTTCAGACAACAATAGTCGGGTTTATAAACAAGCATTATCTCATATTTACTAACGAGTGTTTGGCTTGTCAAATGTTAAGGAATGGTGAAATAGACTTAAGTTTAACCTTGGCTACATACAAAAACTGCGATTAAAACAGGGAAAACTACTCGCCGATCTTAATCGGGACAATTATATCTGAATCAAAAAATACCGAAAATAATCGGCGCTACATATGCGAAGTGTGGATTTCCGAAAAATTATTGGGATAATTTCGTGTGAAACAGTGACTACCGTTATAATAGTTATCGGCAAAGTTATCAATTGGAGCATAATTTATCCACCTTATGCATCTTTTTCTTTGGGGAAAAATTCCTCAAGTACTATACCAAGGAAGTTGTAGGTAGCACATATTTTCGTTATGAAGGGCGACGCTCTGCCCCTCTTGATCGGAACGATGAGCATCGGGGCTTTGGCAGTCAGCCTCAATGCATTCGTTATCGTTTTAATAATACGAAAGAGATCAACTACGATGCCATCATCGTTGCTTCTTCTAAGCCTAGCATGCGCCGACCTTCTGCATGGGGTCTTTACTGCTACGGAAGGTATCTTTGTCCTTCTGCCAGCGTCCAGACATTCTCGTAGCAAAGAAAGGAGATCAGTTGCAGTCGGGACTGCGACCGCTTTTACCGCATCTATCCTCCACGTGACCGCTATAACCTGTGATAGACTGCTGACGATAAAAGCGCCTTTCCGATACAAGTCGATTATGACGAAATTAAAACTCCGTGTAATTATCATTCTACTATGGATGGGCTCAGCAGCGGTCGGACTTTCAATTATTGGCCCTTCAACAGACATTCCGGCAGCGGATTATTTCGTACCAGCTGCTATTTACGTTTCCTCGGCCTTCATCTCCATCGCTTACATAACGATTGCCAGATACGCTAAACGCTCGCGTATGTGGCGAAGGCAAAACAGCTCTGTCAAGCACGCCAGAGAAAAACGCACTGAGATGATATGCGCTGCAATTGTACTCGGGTTCCTAATCCTGAACCTACCTTTCGCTATCTGTGATTCCATTATGACAACTTGCGGATGGGACTGCGTAAGTGTGACAACAATTCGAGTGATATTTATGGTTGCTCTATGTAACGCTGTTAGCAACCCCCTTGTATACGTTATCCTGGCGCGCTACAAGAATCGCCGACGTCCGCCAAACGTGGTAAAAATTAATTTGTTTCACCGAAATTCAAAAGTTGATGTTAAAGATTTTAGTGAAATGCGAAATCATGACAAAAGCTGAACATTCTTTAGGATCCGTAGTCTTCAACCATGACCTGGAGGACTGGGCACGATTAAAGTTTACCGTAACATATAAAGAGTGAAAAATGTTATAATTCGTTTTACGGTTTTATCAGGGAAACCCGTATATGGAGTAAACACAACTCTCTCAATTTAGCAAATACTAATGGAAACAGTGTAAATCCCTGAAAAATCCTTGGCACGTGCGTCCTACGTATGTTTCAGTTTGCAGACAAATGCATCGATTGAATCCAGTTGCTACGGGGCACACGAGGAGAACACACTATCCGACTGTTGTGTAACATCTTGGAGTCACCAATGCAGGATTATTAAAGCGCGTATCATGAAATCAAACTCATTACTTCTTGTTCTGTACTCCTACGGAAAAATCGATGCTCTGAAAGAGACATTGTTCCACATCAAACCTCAGTGAAACTTTAAAAAATTCACAGAAATACACATTTGCCCCCAAAAGTATCTCTATTAAGGAAAGAGTTTGGAAAAGTTTAGGATAACCTGCAGGACGATGCACATCAAGATATTTCTACAGTTTCGTTACTTCACATTATTTTCGTTGTAACCTTATAAAAAATATTAAAATGTTTATTGTTATATGGTAACTGGGGACGCAAACTGTTACTATATCTAATTAATGGAGCCGTAAACTTTGCCTACGCAAGAAAGTGTCAAAACTTTGAAATTCCGATTCTGAAAGTTGGGAGCCAGTTTCTTGTAGCAGTCTCTCAATCAAAGACCTTTCATGAGCAGTTTGACCGATATGGGAACTACCCTAAATAAACAGTAAACCACCAAAGAGGCTAACTAATAAATAAAGGGTAGTTGGGCACTAGACGGGGATGATAACTCCTTGGGAAGATCCATAAGCCAGTGTGACCGCTGCTTGCATGTCGTTCGGTGTATCTCTAATTAATGAGAGCGGATCCAACATGCAGAAGCAGGCTTCAAGATCAAGACGGCTTCTTGTAGCAGATTTCTCCCTCTTCCTTATCTTTTGATTTCAAGTTTTCTTTTTATTAATTAATTTATTTTTATCATTCTTTCTATGTTAACTTTATTACCCTCCGTCAATTTCTTCATATGTCAATTCAACCTTTTCTCTTTTCTCTCTTTCCTTCTTCCTTTTCCTCTTTTCACGGCCATTTCTTCTTTAACAGGTTTTTCATTTTACGTCTTTCTTTTTTTCCTTCTTTCTATTCTTATTACTGTTTCCCTTCTATACCATTTATTCTACATCCTCGGTATTACCCAGTTCCGGACTTACTTCCTTCTCTAATATTACCTCCCACGTTTTCCTATATGCAATTTTATCTCCCAGACTTATAACTCACCTTTGCAACTCTGTCATAGACTTCTATAGCTCGAACCCAACTGCAAAGGCCTTCACAGGCAGAGGATACTTGCTTGATAAGAGATGGGTGGAAATCTTTATTGCTCACGTATTTCTCACGTATCTTTTGCATTATCTTTGGTGGGATGTTATCTTTATCGAATTCTTTAAGACCTTCCAGGAAGCGCAAGTCACCCAGAAGCTAAAAAGACAAAAGAATATCATGACATTAGTGATAACTCAATAATATAGAAATAATTCCTTTGGGTTTTTGTTTATTCGTTTGGCTTTTAGTTCTATTTTGACAGCACTCTGTACAGCTGTTTTGTACGATAAACGTGATTACAAAAATTCCATTACGTGCATGTATTCTTTGTACGAATTTTACATTTTTATGTATTTTTATTTTTATTTTTATAACACTTGGAATGGTGGTGGCTTATAATATTCTTAGATATTTGAAAAATGGCCTTAAAATTTCTGAATACGTCTTTAACAATAATTGACATAGAGCACTTATGTTCTCAATATACATTTTTCAAGATCCCCGCATTCTAGTAAGGATCTCCAACCTGCTTTCAGTCTAGGAATTTATTAAGTATCACAAATATTTCTTTGTACACGTAATTTTTCGTCAGAACATTTGCAACAATCAAGGGTTACAATGTTTCGAAGAAACATTTCAAATCCTCCTTTCTCGATGATTACTGTGTTCTTAGAAATTTTTAAAAATCCCTTTAAAGGTTCTTACTTTGTTCTGGACTGTAAATGACATAAAGCTTACATTTTCTTAATACAGGCAACTCTGCGAATTGCGTCCAACCGTCGGACTGGATTGAAATGCCCTTTTTAAGTAGCTGGCCTTAATATGAAGATTTGGAAATTCTCATCTCAACTCCTATTATTAAATGCGTCAGTGTATTGTATGTAATTTCGGTCATAGTGAACTAAAGGTAGTAAGGAATCGTTACAATTAGATTTTAAATATAAATTAACTTAAAATTTATTATAATTAACTAGAAAATTTACGTAACAAAATATTTAAATCGAATCATATCAAAATCAGGTGTTATGCAGAATGAACAGGTTTTAAGCACCTCATTGCTGTCATTCTGACAGAGGTGTGATACACGGGTCCATCGGCCGTTGCGTCATGTTGATGACACGTCTAGTCCGGCGAGAATACCATTATTTGCCCATATCACACAGTGTTTTCATGAGCCACGGACTAC
Organism: Alatinidae sp. Z8VKAUB7J3; assembly: GCA_010016025.2. NCBI lineage: Eukaryota > Metazoa > Cnidaria > Cubozoa > Carybdeida > Alatinidae > Alatinidae sp. Z8VKAUB7J3. Next base: position 44 of record JAAAKM020001320.1, on the reverse strand, counting down.
CGATCACTGCCCGTAGTTCGCAATTCAAAGCTGCCCGTTAAATG
>JAAAKM020001318.1:0-14828 GCA_010016025.2 Alatinidae sp. Z8VKAUB7J3 | reverse complement strand
ATACCATTCACTTCTTTAATATACATTTTTTTTCATCGATACCATCTCTTCCTTACCGGCATTTATATTCTCTCTTCTGATGCTCATTACCACCATGTGGTGACCACCTAAGATAAAAGATAAGACAATGTTTACAAAGTTACTGATTTTATTTGTTTGAAAATGTCATAAGACCGCTGTAAATGAGGGGAGTTTATTAGCAAGGAATACAAATCAGCCCTATCCTGTAAACTTGTATGTATTCTATACTAAACCACAGTTGAAGAGTACTGCACACTTCGAGAAAATGCTGGAACGAGTTCAGATACGAGAAATCAGTATTTAAGTAAATTTTTTGTAAAAACATTTGTGACTTATATTTTCTAATGTGTGAACCTAAGACAGGGTGTCTACTGAAGACATTTACTCCAAATTACTTACGATTTGCATAACTTAAGGCTAAACTAACCAGTATTTTATATGGTAGGGGTGCGATTACAGCTAGGGATAGACCATTAACGCCCTACATGACCTAGAGTGCGGACGCCTAACAAGAATATCTCTCTTACTGCTAGCTACTGCCAGACTCTTTTCTAAGGTACACCATTATAAAAAAGCGAGGGATGCCAGTATGCTTACGTTCGGTGCGCCAAGAAATGGAAGTTGTTTGAATTAATCCTGGTAGGATCAACAGCATTATAGAAACAGAGATCCGGTTAGTTTTAGAATCTGCACGAATTATGTTCTGACAAATCAAATAAACTTTAAACATAGCTTGACATACACCCCCGTTCACCAATTCAGAGGTAAACTTTAGTTACTGAAAAAGGGCTCAGGTCTTGATCCCCTTTCATGGATATATCTAGAACTATAAGATTATACTACTAACTTTTCTTGAAAATTGCTAATATGTTAATAGCTGATTTAAACAAAATTTGTCAAAGCGAAGCAATATCCATATCTTGCCGGCAAATTTATATACATTAGATGGAGAAAATGAAGTAAAATTCAAACAGTTATATCTCTGATTATTTACCCTTTTAGTTCATCTGTTTCGACGAGAATCTGTTATTTGGGGGAAAAAATTGACCTACGGATTTGAAGACCAAATTGCTAGGATTTTATTACTTTTATACGATTCTTGGAAAACATGATGGCATTTAATTTGCTAAGACATTGAATTCCCAAGTACACATATTCCCTGAACAAATTCCGTTGCAAAAGGGGAAAACAGTGAATGTGTCATAAAACTATGGTATCATTTTAGCTCATCTATGTTTCTCTGTGTAATAAAGAAAAGCGAAGACGCGAAACTCCTTTAGGTGGGCGACTAATCATAGTTCAATTTGGTAGAGGCAAGATGCGATAATAAACACCTGCGGCAGGAGTAATAATTCCCTATCAGCTAATTAATTTCGTCTCACATACAATTAATTGATAAAGAAATGGGAAAAGAGGTGTTATCAACCTTGGACGTAAAACACTCTCGTGCTTCAAAACTTTCATTTTTAGTATATTACCGTTGTAGAATTGACGCCCATAAAGAGTCTTGGAGTTACAACATACAAATATTTTTAAAATGATACTTTACTTTACGGTATGAAAAAATTGTGGCTAGCTGTAGTTTAGGTTTAAAGGTCTAATCTTTGATGATACGCACTAAGCTTAGAATAATGAAAGTTATGTCAAAGAACTGCGTTGAAGTCTCTCTTAGCACAGTTAAATTTTTTATTGAAATACTTTGTATTTCACAGTATGAAAATGACCTAGACCCAAATAAGCTCTAGACATACACATCTAGGTTTATTTATCTATAGTAAATATTTACAAAAGTTTGAAAAGCAGTTGCATTCTGTAAAACGCCACGTTAAATTAGTGTATTGGAAGTCATCTTCATGATCCCCCGTCTTCGAGACAAGTACACCTGGCATGTTAAATTTTGTAAACACGCTTAAAAATTCCATTACTTCTTTTCTAAGGTCTAACCAGCGCTGTTCTGCAGCAAAGACACAAACTGTAGCTCGGGTAAAAGAGGCATCAGGAGTTAGACTTTAGTTAGCTTTTGACGGTGGTCCATCACCTGAAATATTTAGGTGACTGTGACCTAAAAGAAAAAACTTGAGAACATTTTATTCTACCGTGAAACCGTCTGCGATTTTACATGATAGGAACTCAAAGCGTTTAGCACATTCATTTCTTCATATAAAAAATTGATAAATGACAAATCAAGGATTAGTCATTCACTTTCTGATCTCGATGTGTTTAACTCCTATTTGAAAACACGAATGATACGATCGAAACGGGAGATCTGTTACTTGCCAAACAACGTTGAATATTAGTGTTCATCTGCGACGTCCGGAGATTCTTCGACACTATTTTATCCTCGCCTTCGAGTTGTTAGTACACAATATTATTCCTGTACAGTACCTAGACAAGTTCACCACTACTGGGAAACATTATATTAATGCTTTTTAGCACTAAATTAACTGGATTGCAAAACAGTGAGTTCAATTAGAAGACCACGTTATTTTAAGTGTTCTGGATTGCCACATATTTACAGTTTTCGGGTTAAAGTGCAGTGGAATTGTTTTATACTTTCACAACTACTTAGTTGATTAACTTAAGAAAAGTGTAAAATAATGGCGGAGAAGAAAGGTTTGAAATCTCGCCTTTTTCACAAATCGGATAACAAACAGAAGAAAGAAGAGGAAGACAAATACAAGTATGAAAAGAGACTATTGAAAATGGCGGTTTCAAATGGCGAAGGTAGCTCTGGTAAACAGAAGGGAGACCAGAACAAAAACCAACCTCCTCAGAATATGGCTGAAGCGGCGTTTACCTTTATGGAGCAAGCAAATAACCCACCTACATCTTCGCGAAGGAATCCCCAAGGGCAGCAGGCTACCGGGAAAGGTGCTAGCGGGAAAGGTGCCAAAGGCAAAGGTGGGAAAAAGGGAGGAAAGGTATCTACCGCCATGAAAGTTGCCAGTTTCGTGGCAAAACATAAATAAACAATGGACAAAATTGAAATTGGATTCAGACATGGTATATCTCTAAATCATCAAACTTTATTCCGTACTACAATTACTTACAAAGATTCCATTGTATCATTCATTGTCACAAACAACACTGTACCAAAATACGTCGACAGTTTCTTTCAACAAATAGCTTTTGGAAATGTGCAAACGGTCGACCATACCACTTTCCCAAAGAGTATAGTCAAATGTTGGCATTACTTTGTTGTTCAGGATTTTGAGTAAAGCAGAGCAAGAAGAGGTATATTAAAATATACTTTTCTGTGCAAATTGAAATAAGAAAACGTTCTTTAGTGACAATAGCCTATTGTAGGGAAGATTCCAGTTGAGTTCGCTATGTAATAATTTACGTTTTAGTGTGACAATACTGTCAAGGTTCATCTATCAATGACTTACCAATGTACTACATAAATGGTAAAACGTTATTTTGTATTCATAATAAATGACGAAACATGACATTTCCCTTGCTGTCAGGTTACTCCTGGTAGATGTTAAGTTATTCTCAATGTGACGGTAATTATCATCAGCGAATTTATGGTTGTGAGCTCAGTTGTTCCCTTAGAAAGTTGTAAATTGCTATCGATGAATTGTTTTCCATAACTGCAGAACGCGATAGATATCGTTTCTGACAATTGATCTATAGAATATTGATCAGTTTGTGCCAAATGTCTTGGACTTCCTTGTAACTGATAATAGGTACTTCGACAAGGGCATTTCATACTATTGACAAAATGAGTTAATGAACTGAATACGCTTTTCGTGCTTCGGTGAGAATTTTCTGTAGGTCTTATAAGCGCTGAACTTGAGCACAAAGAGAGCAGATGGTGAACTTCCCATGTCTGAAGGCGTGCGCAGTTTTATAGAGCAAAACGAAAGAAATCTGACTGAGTTCTATCTCATAGCAATTGTGAGATATGACCTGCAGTCTGATGTCCTTAAAATTCTATTCTCAGTACGTAGAATCAACAGATTTCTTGGGAATTTTTCGAGTTATCGTTTACAGAGAAGACTTGTAAAGACTTCCTCATCAATAATAGATGATATTTATGGAGTAGGTTTGGGGATTGCTTGAAAGGGAGATCTTCTATGTCAAAACCATAGCCGAAAAATGCGTGCTTTATGGTCAGTATGGTTCCTTCACATCAACGGTTCACCTTTGGGTTGCTCCTCTAATCTCATTAGATACCAGTTCTGCAAGTTCTGGTGCAGAGCATGATAGTATTTTGCAATAAACTGAATGACCTTGGACACTCTCTGTTGAATATAATCCATCCCTCTATTAATATTTCGGCTGCCTCTTTTAAAATAGACAATACAGAAATCTTGCTATTCATTATGTGGTTTAAAACTTAAGTTTGAACTGACCACTGATCAGATAGAAAAAGAAAGGCAATCTCAGTCAAGTAAAAGCCTTCCGCTTAATTGCTGATAACATGTGTTTGGAGGTGGGGGAGAAATTTACAATAGTGTCCCCCAAGACTGCCAATAATTGTGACTATTACGTCACAATGCACTTTTTCTTAAGAGACAACAAACGCAACGACAAACATTGCCAATTTTTGGTAAGTGCAATAAAGTGATGCACTTTGTGTGAATTGAGTAGATATGAGAAACATCGGTTGTGCCTGACATATGCTTAGTTAACAACCCATGAAAAGGACAAGACTCATTAGATCCTAAAAATGTCACACAGATACACAGAATCTGGGAAATTTATCATTTGCTCCTAAGTATTCAACAAATAGCCAATAGCCCCATAGATGATTGCAGGTTAAGTATTCTGTATTTAAAAAAACTTCTAGGTCTAGGTTACTCTTTTCGCAGTACAGTCGTTTCCCTTTAACCAATGTAGTAAAAGGGACAAACAATGCAAGCTGTAAAAATAGAAACTCTCTATCATTTCTGGCATTGTTTTCTTCGTGCCTCCCTTTTTTCTTGACATTGATCTTGGTTTTCAATGTCTAAGCTACATTGGTGGGGTTCAATGTGTGAATTTGCAGATATTTTTACCTTTCAGAATACAGAGCGGGGCAGGAGTGGCGGAGCAAAAAATTGGTGGGGACTCAACCCATATTTTAGCCACTAAAAAATTGGCATCACTTTAACAAAAATTGCAAGATTTTCAAAATATGTGGAGAGGGGGCTGAAGTCCCCTGCTCCGTCGCGGCTGCGGAGTGATCTTGAGAAGCTCTATAGCCTCCTCAGTTTTTTATTAAAACCATTCTCAGAAATTTTGATCGAATATTTCATTGCTTTTAGCTTTAATCGATCCAAAAATGAACTGCGAGTTCATTCTAATTCAGGTGTGCAGATTTCATATCTTGGAAGAGATATATGGAGTAGGGCATTCAACAAGTCTGAAAAATGCTCTGACACATTTCGAAACTCTAGGACAGACGACCATGAACTTGGGGATGCTATCTTATCTCAGAAATCCACTTCTGGAGGATGCTAAGCAATCCAAGCACACTGGCTACGGTACCGTCAGAATATCAAAGAAAGTAATACCGCAGTTAAATGAAACAAATAAAAGTGTGTATATATGTAAAATATATATGAAAATGCGTTCTCTTCTCAGTTGTCTGTTTAAATATTAGAGGACTAGGAATATGAATTTACACTTACATAAAGAAGCGGGAAAATGTTTTTGTTAGTCATAAATTCAACCCACATACCAGTTAGGTAACGAAATAAAATACATCGCTTTTCGTTGAAATAAAATTTATATTTCCATCTCCCGCTGATATTAAATAACAAGGTAATGAAAGAAATAGAAATCAAAATTCCTGGTTTGTAGCAGTAGTAGTTTTAGGTTCGAGCAACTATTGTGCTTGGACAAAAATAGCTCATCCCAATGATTTGGATGTGAAGAGTACTTAATATGTCTCCGCTAATGATTAAAGGAACCACAAAGCCTATGTCTGTATAAATTTTAAGCCATTTTGCTAGGTCGAGGATCAGGCTGTAAATTTGAGATTCAACAAGTACATGGAAGCAGGAATTAAATCTGGCGGAACAAAAGCTTGAGATATAAAACATCTGCGAAGGAAGAACTCAAAGAAAGTTGTTATCTTATCGCATCCGACTAGCAAGACTAGTATAAGCATTCCTGAAGGCATTTGCCAAATAGAGAACTAACAATCATCATCTGGATGGAAATATGAATTTGAAGTTAAAAGGAGGCAATAACTTAATAAGTTTAGTGTAATCAAAGGCAGCATTAAAATTCGGACCATTTAAGTCCTATATTTTGGTATGGTGTATTAGTCTCTGAATCAAATGGTTTGATGTTCTAAGGCAAAAGAGTGAGTCTCGCAGTCCTTTAGTCTATTGTTTCATTGGACATTTTAGTGAACTAAGCATGTGATTTTTATAAACATTACTAAGATACAGAATTAGGAAAAATTTCAAAAGATAAATTACATCCTCTTTTGGTGACATCGTTGATGCTACGTTAAAGTCTGTTATATATTTGCTTCAAGTTTCTTTATGAACGACTTTAGAACTGTTTAAACATCTCTTCATGTTGCCAGTCTTTAAGTAGAGACTTTAATTAATTTTTTTGATGAAAATTACTAAATAATAACTGATATTGAAGTTTGTCCGTGAAGTCTAATTTTTAATCATCTTTATTTTGACATATGACAAAATTTTTGCCCATATTATTCTCCTTCCATAGGTATAGATTTATATCAGATTTTCTTGTTTCTAAAGGTGAATTAGATAACGGTCTTTGTTTTGATGGCAGAAAAAGTAGGACCGCAGCAGCATTCTCCTACCGTTTTGCAAACACTCATAATTTCAAACTAAAAAAATATGATGGGCAATAGAATTGGTTGAATCGTATTTCTCAGAAGCTAATTGAACTATGACAAAGGAATCGACAGTTTATCTCTGCGTCATGTCTTGCATCGATCGCTCACGGTATTAATTTCTTTTGTTTAATTTTGTTTCTTAGAAGTAGAGTAACATTGAATGGCAACTGGCAGCGATGAAATTACTTTTTCTGTTCTTGAGTGTAATGTTTAGCTGACTTCTTGCGTGACTATGATCAGATTATTGAAATCTATCAAACTGGTTGAATAGCATCAAGCACGCGATATACAATTTGATAAATTGGGGTACGCGCAATTGCTCGAATGCTGACTTTAAAGTCTTAAAAGAACAAGTTGAAAAAGCGTTAATCGATTAAACCACCGCGGGTGCTTTGCCTTGGTCTGGATTCTCTCTTAATAACTTGTCGCAGGACGTGCAATAATGAAAGCCTATTAACAAATATACCTTGATAGGCTTCCAGGGCTATTGAAATGCATGGCACTGCGAAGAGCTAAAGCCCCTACTCCGCTTCCTGTACTTTAAATGCCAAACTTATAGGAGGGTAAATGTTTTGACCATTCCCCCTCAAAGTTGCAATTGCTAATATTGAATAATTATATTTACGAATTTTAATAGGAGACTGAAATTGGTATTAACGATGCATGATTCTCCAGAAAATTGTTCCTCCTACAGCCATCATTAATCATGACTGCAGTTTATTAAGAAAATATTTAAGTAGCAAAGAGAACATTTAGAGACGTGCTTTCTACTGAAACTAAGTTGAATAGATCATCGTTACAACAGAGTTACACTATAAAGCATCTAAGACTTTATCAATCACTAGTCTGGTTATTTGCGTCTCAAACTGCCCCTCGTTAGTCTCGTTCCAATAATGCCAATTGAAGATATACAGCATTTGCAATGACATGTCAAGATAGGCCCACCGACAAAATTACTAGGCTTCTAAATGTTCGATTTGACGATCAACACGTCAGGTTTTAGGTATCACATTATCTTATTCACGGCTCATCATAATAACAGTCATTGACCAATGTTTCAATGAATTTTTGAAAAGGATTTGTAAAGCTACAAGTAAAAGGATCATTAATCGTTCAATCAATATTTATTTGATTCAATATAATGCAATGCTAGAGACAGAAATTAAAATCCAACTATCTTTTTTGAATCTCAACGTCAAGGTCTAGTGATTTAAACCGGGGATGTAGTTTCTTACTAATGACAGGACATGATTTGCACTTCCTCAGTCTTACAGACGTTTGTTTGCTCACAGATTACGTATGTGCTTAGTAAGCTTAAACTACAACAGTCTTGCATGGTTTGCTGTAATCTCGATCTAAAAGAAATTGTTTATAGTTAACTAAAGATGTACAACACAAACACTATGATCAAAGTGAGGTCAATTATGCTATAGAGAGATAAAAATTACCATATGCCTCACCATTCATCAAAACTGACATTTGTTTTATAGTGTTAAAGTAAACAGATTGAAATTTTCACCTGTGGAAACAAAAATATGTTCTCTGCTTTAAATAGCTTTTGAACAATTATGGTACGCCTCTGTTTCACAGAAAGCACCGCCATTTTTCTTATAGTAATTATGAATAGCATTTCCTGTATTATAGATCCTTTACAACATTTTCTGTATCTCACAGTACAAAATTGGCGGAAAGCGGGTGGAAACGACAAAATTAATTTCGAGACGGCCTGATGTAAGATCCCTTCTTTGCACTTGCAAAGGGAACGTGAGATACCTCAAAGTGTGAAGGTACTTGCAACTGACCGCACCAGTTTAAGACTTTACAATAATGTTCCTTGTGATGCGATAACAAAACCTCATGTGGCAAGGAATGAAGAGCTCCAAAACCCGACACACATACACATACATACACACACACACACACACACACACAAATTGAACATCCAGATCTTTGCATTGTGTGACGTAAATAGCAACGATTGGACTAAATTGGATACGTTTATGACAGAAACAGAGATCTGCTTGAAGAACATAGAGAAAGAATAGGTTACAGATACTGATTGGTAACGAAAGGAGATATATCAGGTCTAAATAAACAATCCTAGTCCTAGAGTTAACGCATTTGATTATATAATTTGTATAGATTCAGTTTCTTAAGCCATGAAATAGTGTCCTTCCAGCACTAAGACATATTACTCTTTGCAGATGAAAATTAACAAATCATGTCAATTAAACGTAATACAAAATATTGCTGTCAAAAGGATCTAAGGAGACTTCCAACCAATTTAACAATATTGCAATAAGTGTAGTAAAAAGATGAAATGCCAAAACAGTTGACTTACAGATTTCATTGAAATCAACAGAATAAAATTTCAGTTAGATTCCATTAATAGTTGTATATGAAAATTGCCTCCTGTACAAAATTGTTATATCGTAACATGTCCCTTCAACGCCAACATCAAATTCTTTTAAAATACTTCAATGGATTATATCCCCTACAATAAGAATCAATAATGTAAAACATTCTATCTTTTTTTTGCCGAAAATTTACAGTTTTTCAAAGAAGGCTAGAGAAACAGAAAACATTGAAACGCTTGAAACTGTGATCATGCTTAAAAATGTCTCTAGAACATTACAAGAGGCAATTAAATATTTGAATTCAAAAGAATTTCCAGGTAGAGTTCGCAGTTACAGAAAACGATCCTACTTTAGTAATGCCATTTCTAACTTATCATTAACACATTGTTACAATTTTTATCATCAGCCTAGAATTTTTTTAAACAAAAGCAAATCATGTATTCTTTTCTCTAAATTGTTTAAATACATTGCTGAATAGAATCAAATGCTATTACACCATTCTTTGTAAATTAATTGATTTAGTTTTGAGCACCATCTTCATATCACCTTTAACGAACGCAAAATATTATTTCTAATCTTATGAAATATTTCTAAATTCTAATTTCCAAATAAATTAGAATTGTTTTAGGAACCTTATTTTTATGCTAAGAGACATCAAATATGTTATTGTATGTTACATTAACAACCAAAAATGTTAAAATCGGCATAGACCCTGGCCTCCGTTTTCACTCCCAAATTTAATTCCGTGACGAATTATAGTATTTCAAGTTTGATGATAGGAATGCATGCTTTGTTTGTAACGTTGCTTATTACTTCTCTGGAACCTGTCTGCCAAATTTATTGCATATTTCTGCATTGAGACTAGTTGTCATTAAGAAGGGCATAGAGGAGAGTCCGACGCTTAGTGAATACATCACACGAAACAATACAAATATCTTCATCGATGTTTTTCAAACTTTGGAATGGTATTGATGCATCACCGACCATGGGCATTCTTACTAAAGGACTGCAAGCCCTACGGGTTTTATTCTGACACTACTATCACATCGTCTGAAACTTTGAAGTTCCATCAAAGAATAGTTAAGCAACTTCAGAAGATCATCGGTTTAATGCTATCTTTGCAGAAATATCAAAAAATTGCCCGATGTCTTAGAGTATTTATTCGCTCAATATGAATATTCGCCAATGGTATCCTGAACAATCTAGATAAGTATTTTCATAGATAAAAGATAATATTTTCACTAAGTTCAGTAACTCTAAGCTTTGATCGCTTAATTTTTTTTTGCATGTCATCACTTATGCTCTATGTTGATCAGCTGCGATGAGTGAATTTTAATGGAAACCACTTCCACAGCAGTCCCCTCCCAAAACTCTTCTCTTGTTGTGCTTCTCTTTCGTCGATCAATGGATACGCATTCTACTTTGACTTTTTAATGCAAAACTCACTGTTCATCACTGGTACTACGTCCTGCTGCAAATAAGCTGGTACCAGTGCAACTAAACCTTCTTCAACCTGTGCTGTAAACCAATTTCATAACAAAAGTATCCTTTGTAATCTAATAATGTAATCTGAGTAAATAGCATTTTGAAGAGGGTCATATGTAGCAAACTTTGTATTCCTCTGCTTTTAATTTGCAACCAATAGTGTGTTTAAATTTCCTCTCCACTTCAGTCATCATTTGGTGCCACTTAATTACATAGTACACAGCACTTTGCCCTTTATAAATCCAAACTTCTTGTACTATTGAATCCTGGTTGGTTCTAGGCATTTTGCATCCAATATTTAATTGGGCATGCGCATTAATTTATAGTTGGTAATCATTCATACTTATCTTTGTATTACCTGCAAGCAGAGTGCATAAACCCTCAACATACAACAATGACAGTCTATGTATAAGCTCCTAAATCCTACTAAACAACAAAACCATTTTTCTTTATGAAACAGTAGGTGACACAGTCAGATCTCTTTGATCGCTTGTACGGACATCAGTATGCCAATGAATTACTATACAACTGCCATGCTTCCCTAGTAAGTTGTTGCCATGGTAATTCGCAGTTTTATCACAGCAAACATCTGGTCACCAAATCCTCTGCATTTCATTGTTAGTTACGTTGACCGCTGTTAATAGAAATTAAGCCAATAAAGATGAAACCTACCAGAGTTACTGAGTTTGCTATAAAGTGTTCTTTCTCGAAATTTAAAATTTGCGGTAACTTTATCTTATTTACACGAAATTTAAATTCATTATTGCTTTGTAATAAACATAACAAATTGAGATAACTTTGACAAATAAAGAGCAATCACTTCGTACTTTGCTTCATTTTCTTTATCAAATAATTTAGGTTGATAAACTAGATTGTTTTCAAAAAATCGTAACTTTTTTACTGGAATGATTTAGATTTAAGTATTTATTACAGGTAACTGAATTCATGGTTTCGCGTTTCGCAAATGCCGTTTTGCAGTGTGTAGGTAAGTAACAGGAGAACTCTAATCGATTTTTAAACAAGTAATGTACTAAGAAGTAACAATACATTGAGGGTAGAAAGACAGAGTCTAAACACACAGTTGTGTATCGGCTTCTGTGATATTTAATTTAACTAAGATAATGTTTTCTTTTAATCTCACCCTGTATCCCTTATAAAATGTTAGTAGAACATTAAAACAAATTTGCCAGGACAAATTAACCTGGCAAACCATCACATGGTTACCAAGTCATGTGCAAGAAAGAAGGGAGTGTCCAGCAATAACCATTGTTGGACTAAATCCCTACAGCGTCAGGCAGCTGGAAAGCCTAATAGAGGATTGTGTGGCATGATATCCTCAGTCTCGAATACCGCAAGGATATCCGATCAAACGAAATTAGTAAGTTAAGAACAAATTGCTGTCAAAAGACATTTTATATATAAAGTACATCTTTCATTTATTAACAACTTGATAAACCAAGCTGATAAAATTCCTGCGGACATTGCAATAAACGTCGATTTCTCACAAAATTGGACTTTACTTTGAAAAGAAGTTACTTGGCACAATACTTAAGCTTCGCAACACGTGGTATGGGTGTGACAATGATATTAAAAAGCTCATCACCATTTGTAAGAGACATATGCTCCTATCTCAAATCATCCACTAGATAGTTTACTTCTGTGTGAAAAACTGGTGCCGTTCTTCAGGCAGCATCAACAAATGAGCTGTTATTTGCATCTACATAAAACTCCCATATTGTCCATTTTTCACGGCACCAAATTCGGGTTCTCGGCAATAAATGCTACAAAGTTTTCAAGTAAGATTTATTTTAACTTCATTCAAGATGAGTCATTTTCCCTCAAGCTAAGTATTTATCCCGGTAACACTTCTTAAAGATGCTGTTTACGTATTTTTGTGTAATAGGAAAGCAGTAGAAACAGGTCAACGACGCCGTGCTCAAACATCTGTTAACGAATAGGAGTTCACTAATCTATTGGCCTTGGACAGCTCATCCTTGTGCAAGGAAGAATGTAAGTAGCGAGGCATGTTTCAATCTGTCAGTCAATTTATCTAATAGTTACGAGCAGGGGCAGCTCCTCTAAGTCAAAGTGGAAGGAGCTGAGGTCAAATTATAGGTGAAGATATTTTATTTCAGTCAATAATCAAAGATGTATCTGCATCTATTAACATAAGGACTTGACAGAGGACACTCTGCGCGGCAACTAACGTACCATTAACAACAGCGCCCCCCCCCACCCCCCGACAAGAATACTTAAGTAATACTTGCAACTGTGTATTGTACTTTTTATTTGTTGTCCTTTGTTTCATATTTATGACAGACGTCCATTATTGAGCTTGTTATCGTACTTGTTATTAGCACTAACTTTTTGTCACTGTTTATTGTATTCATTATTTAAAGAAGTGTTAATCATTTAAAATTTGCATCAATAACAGCAGTCTGCTCTGTTATGTTACTAACAGTTACTAATGGATGATAGCAATTTTGACTTCAAGGTGCGAAAAGCCAACCCGTTATAAAAAGTAAAGCTCAACAAAGAATGTGCGTCTGCAACGTTAATAAAATATGTATCAAACATATGTTTGTAACACAAAACGTAAATCGCTAAAAAGCTGCTACAGTTCTATGATTTTTTAAACTTCATTAATCTTTTCCCTTCCTATATGAAACTACGTCCATTACTCTCTTTACAGGTATAAGGGATCTAGGTGATATAATATATGTTGTTACCATACAAGAAGATCGGGATTAGGCCAATTACTGTTCCGTTTACAAAAAATGAAATACGTAGATCTAATAATACAAGAGATAGCCTTACAAATTAAATAATCAGCATTAGAAATACGAAGTTCGTTAAGCATTCACAGAAAGGATCTACTATCTTTTGCCATACCACCTATGGCACTCATATTTAAATCAATAAACTGAACACTTTCATAATGTGATTCCAGATCTTTGCATAATGATTTATATTTCATATTTTGCGGTCCCAATTCTTTCGTATGCTAGTTTCAAACCCTACAGTGAGCTCAAGAACATAAAGCTTACCTTGTGATTTAATAAATAGTTTAGGTCGAAGATCAGGGCTAGTAATGCTGGATGGAGACTGACATACAAGTGTATCAGCATATATTTCCATTTCGTTGTTGGATGAAGTAATGAAATCAGATATGATTTTAAGAACAGAATCGCGCCTCCAATTATATCGACCTTGGTTAAGATGTGTAAGGCAGCCAGATACAACATCTTGAAGACTTTATGAATTCAAGCATTCTTGACAAAGATTACCACTAGACTTCTTTCGGAGATGAAGGTTTTTAAGAGCAGGAAGAGCATTATAAAGATACCTGCAAGAAACTGTAGATGTTTTGGGGAAGGCGGCTGGCTGCCTTTTGCCAGCTCGTTAAGTGCTCCTTAAATTATTGTTCTGTCAGGGCCTTGACAAACAATATATACAAATGCATTAAAACTAGAGGAGCCAGCAGAGGACGTGACTCAACTCATTCATGGCATCAATGATAATAATGAAACTCAATGCCTTTATTGCTAATCTTCATTATACAATAACATTTCCTGCTGTTTTCTCCTGGCATGGTACATGGGACAGCAGGATTGATGTACAGGAGTGTTTAATTACTATTTTTAAGAATACAATACCAATAATAAAACGAAAGAAAAAAAAAGGAAAGAGAGAAAAAAGTTAATTACATGAAAAGTAATAGTTCCGGGGAAGTTCAGTCTTTATTGCGCCTATTAAAGATGTAGTAAGATGTTCTGATGGCTACTTCAGAACCCTTTAACATAAGCCTATTTGCATCGACGTCCAAATTCTTTAAAAATTTTATAAAATCGAAAGAAACCTTGGCAAAAAAACCCAAGGTTGAAATTTCGAGAGTTGTTAATCGTCATCCTAGAGTTTGATCAATAAGGTCGTTTTTAAGATCCTTGTACTTGCTTTCTTTGTACTCCTTTGATTTGATCAAGTTTGTCTCAAAACAAACTGTGAGTTCAATCACTGTGAGCGAGTTTTCTTCCGCCGAAGTTACGGCTATATCCGGTCGTAGCGTCTTGAACAAATAATTTTTTTTAAACTTCAACATTTATTTCGTAATTTCACCTATTACAAAAAAAATACCAAGTCAGACACTCACTGCATAG
>JAAAKM020001315.1:0-14836 GCA_010016025.2 Alatinidae sp. Z8VKAUB7J3 | reverse complement strand
CAATTGACTTAAGTAAATCAAAGTAGCTCCTATACAAAACGTTTGATAAAATTGAGACGTGTAGCTTGCTTGAAGACCTCAAATCTCTGAAGAGAGGGAGTAGCACTTAAAATGGAAGTAGCTGCAGCATGTTCTTAGTCAAGCCTTTGGCTCCTTAGTGGTATCTTACGTTACATCATGATCTGAGCTGGTAACGGCCAATTATGGCCAAAGTGCATTCATTACGTTCCTTAAATCTTTTCTATATATTAGTTAATTCCATAGTAATCGTTTCATAACCTGCATACCTATATTATCATTAGCTGTGTGACCGACATATTAAGAATTCTCAACGGAGTAAGAAAGATCATAACCTGAATCCAGCTTCGATTTCGTCAAGTTTCGTCAAACCCACCACAGAGACTACTAAAGAGCACTTCCGGTTTAGTAGCGTATAGCACAAATGATGGATGAGAATGCACTCATGAAGCATACAGCAATACTGTTGTACAATACATACTGGATACATCATTTTGAATAACCAAACTACAACTTTCACATTGATTTGTACTTTTGGAAATGGAGTCAAGAACAATTTCCGTGAAAGAATTATGCTACCTACTAATTTCCTGGATGGATGGTGAAATGGATGGTTGGACAGAGAAGCCTTGAGCAAGAACCAGTTTTTAGTTACATTTTTAAAAACTAATTTACATATTTTAACTATGGTCTTTATTATCTGTTTCAGTCTATTTGAGATATAGATATGAAAGTTATACATATAACCCATATTTGTAACAGAGGGGACGTCCTGTTTCCTGTAAAAGAGGTAATACATTTTCTTTCAAAAGAGGGAAAAGACTTTCACAAAACAATCCCTACATTTTAAGCAAACAATGGCACCTCTAGGAACATCCCACCAGGACACTCCTTTTATTCCGAAGATTTGAACCTCCACCTCCCACAAACACCAGCCGCCACTGATCACACGGTTCCTTCGAAACTCTTGATTTCGAGCAAGAAAGCTATTCATCACATAACGGCTATACTTGTAGTACGTTTTACGCAAATTCTCAGAACAAGAAAATCGGAGGAGAAATTCGCCAGCGAATTTGTCAATCTTCGTCGATTTCCTGCAAAATATTCTTAGTTTCCACCTTGTCTTACACTGACTGTACTCCTGCATTCTATTTTAAACAGCATTTCTCTGACGCCTTTTAAGTTAAAAACGAAAGAGTTGCTGTTTATTTTTCCTTTCGGCCATCTTCAGAGGCACATTGTTGGATGGTAGTCTTGCAATTTATCTCGTATCTTAGTTGCAACCCGCCAAATCAACATCAATAGGAGTAGTTCAGTTACATTCGACCGGGAATGGTGTTAAAAGTCGACGGTTTGTCAAAATGGCGGGATTTCCTCGACCGTGAAAATGGTGGAACTTTTAGAGCTAATTTCTCGCCGTTGTGCACCTACACGCTAATAAACCACGAGGTAAACGGCTTTGCTTACGTGGTGGCACCGACATGCTCAGCATAGTATTTTCTGCGGGGCGCTTGTGATATTCCTATAAATTCTCTCTACCAATACCTTAATTTAATCTATTATAAGTCTTTAACACATATTGCCTAACACTTCCTATAGTGTGGACATTTTTGAAGCGGCATAAACACAGTATTAAGACTGTCGTTGCTACCACATAATCAAGGTCGTTATGGCCTGACGAACGTTTCCGGTTTAGTCGCGTATAGACACTTCCCGAATTCCAATGACATAATATTTTTTGATATGAAAGCGAGGCGGTATTTATCACTTGTAAACAAAGTCACTTTGCAAAAAGCGTTTGAAAGTGAAATACAATCTATCTTAACGGAAAGCAGTAAAAGATGGAGAACTCTAATCAAATGGAAAATGAAAAAATCTGCTTATTTAAATCCACTGGATGCTGCTGTTGCAGTTTGGTCGAAGTCTTCTAAAATGTTACCTCCCTTCGCGATGAATAAATTGAAACACCATTGGCCTAACAGCAGAAAGGAGGAAAGTACTGCCATTGCGTGAAAACACTTGACAGTGGATGAAGATTCAAAAAGAGATAAATTTAATTAAAGATTTGATATTCACAGGAAACATAGAGGGTTTTGTGATTGCCAGAGGGAGCTGCAAAACCTTGATTAGCAATGAATTCGGGGCCATAAAAGTTTACGGCTCTGAGCAATAGTCATCATTAAGAACAGCCTCTTGTACATGCTCATGGTTACTTTAATCACATTGTGTCCCTGCTCCTTGAACTGGCACTATGAAGTTTAAACAAGTTGGAGGAGACCCCCCCCCCAAAAAAAATAGGGGTGTACCGAAGAACGAAATTAACCTGCAATCAGGGGTGGCACCACTGAGTCAAAAGTTGGGGGCTGAAAGACAATTAAATATTTTGTCTTTGAATTCAATCGGCAGCCAAGAATTCAATCGGCAGCCAACGTCTGACATTCTCATTTAACAATTCTCTTTTCCCTTTTCTTTCTTGTCTCTTTGTTTTCTATAGTTCTCTTTGTCAAGAAAAAACATTACTCGGAAAAGAAGTGGGGGGTTTAAGGCCCCCTATTCCTGCTGCCACTGGTTGCGTAGTCAAGAAGGGAACTGCATCTTCTGTAGGAGATTTTAGGTATATTTTGGGGAGAGGGGGAACTCGATCCCACACCTGCTTCAGTTCATCCTATGGATGCTTGATCTTGAAACGAGAATTGAACAGGCTTGATCGTAGACTTTATGGCTTGGAAAATAAACATTGGCAGCATAAAATTCAGGGATGTTTACAGGTGATGTGAAAGGGGAGAATGTTTGTCACCTCCCCCTCCCTTGGAAAAATCCTTGTGGGCACCTTTGATATAGTCCTACAAAAAATCACTAATCTTTCCAACTATCTCCTGACAATGAAATCTTCAGTTTAAGTCGTAGGATAAGCAGATACGAAGGATACGCAAATTATATTGTTACAAGGGAGTTTCAGCAGGTTATGAATACTATACAGTGATCAGATCTACGTTTATGACGTTGCTTAAAGATTTCATTATGTGCGTCGTCATTTTCGGCCTTTTCCTCGTCCCTTTTTCATCTGGTGGTAAGCGGACAATAATTGACAGCGCATATGTAAGCAAAGGAGCTCACTTACATGGCTTTTGGAACGCTTTAAGATCATGATTTGCCTTACAGCATCTACAAATGGTTCACTCTGCCCACTTGGTTTGTAACGACATTTTTTAGGGAACAATACAACTAATTCACACGTGGAGAACCCATGCCATCGTGGCAAGTTACGAATTTTATTCATTGCCCTGATGGCTATAAGTTTTGGGATCACCCGCGATCTGGGCGCACTGGTGGTGGGCCAGCCCTTGTTTATTGAGACATGCTTGATGTAAGGAAGTTTAACGCAGGAGAAAAGGAAACTTTTTAATCCTCCGATTGGACTGTTGAACAGTCATGGTCATACTCTATCGACAACCGTCCTCTAACACGCAGAGAGTACTCACCGGTATGTTCTTTTTGGAGTTGTCAGATTACCTCGAGACTGGAGTTCTTTGTCAGGTGCAGCTATTGATAGCGGGCGACTCTAATATTCACGTGGATCATTCAGAAACAGTGACTCGATAAGGATTCTAGATTTACTGGAATCATTTGGCCTGAAACAACATGTTACCAGCCCCACGCACTAAGATAATCACACCCCTGACTTAATCATCACTCGACGGTCTGATCGTATGGTCAATGACTCTCCTACTATTGGTCGATGTATTTCCGACCATACCGCTGTTTTGTGCTGGCTCAACTCTGACAAGCCATCTCCCATTCCTAAAACTGTACAATATATGAAATGGAAAACAGTTTCAGCAGAATGCCTGAATGAGGACTTGGCTGTCACATAGTTATGTCGGAATACACCTCACGATTTAGATGAACGTGTAGCATGCAACGATGATACACTTGCAATCATGCTCCACTAAAAACAAGAACCATTATAAGCAGGTCTCGTGTACCATGGTTTAATCGCGAAATCAAAGTGGCAAAACGCCAACAGAGAAAGGCTGAAAAGAGGTGGAGGTCGTCCGGACCAGTCTCCGATTATGCTATTTTCAAAGAAAAGCGGAATATTGTTCATCGTCTAATGTCCAAGGCCTGACGCAAGTTCTATCCTGATTTTGTTAAACAGAACTATGATGATCAATCGAAACATTTTCGTGCCAGTCAGCGCTCATTCAATTGTAAGATGGGTGATGATGTTCCACCTTAGTTAGACAGTGCAGTTTTTGCAAATGACTTTGGGAGGTATTTTGTTCAGACAATTAAGAACATTCGTAGGACGCTTGGTGATAATCCACCAGATTTTCCTATGTGTAAAAAAAGTTGTACTCATAGTAGTAACACACCAGAAGCAATGGCTGCGTCTTCATCACTGTTCACAACCTTTCCTCCACTATCTGAGTGTGATGTAAAGTAGCATATATGGAACTCGAACTTGAAATCCTGCCAACTCGAAACTATGCCATCAATTCTGGTCAGCAAGTGTAAAGTTCTTCTGCCGGTCCTTACACATATTATTAATACTTCACTTCAGTCAGGACATTTTCCTGGGCTCTGGAAAGAGGCTCTGGTTTTTCCATTACTAAAACAACCTGATCTTGGCACGATATACAAAAACTTCCGCCCAGTAAGTA
Organism: Alatinidae sp. Z8VKAUB7J3; assembly: GCA_010016025.2. Taxonomy (NCBI): domain Eukaryota; kingdom Metazoa; phylum Cnidaria; class Cubozoa; order Carybdeida; family Alatinidae; species Alatinidae sp. Z8VKAUB7J3. Next base: position 10,154 of record JAAAKM020001315.1, on the reverse strand, counting down.
ACTTCCTATTTTCAACAAAACGTACTGAGAGGGCTGCATGCAACCAAACTCACGGGCACATGATCATCAATGGCTTATACCCGGATGCCCAATTCGCTGATCGTAAAAACCATAGTACTCAGACAGCTCTGTGAAAAATAAAAGCAATATTCTTCTGATGAGTGAACCAGCAGCACGTTGCCATCTTAGTGCACTTGACCTCAGTGCGAACTACGATACGGTGGACCATGGGACCCTTCTGGAGAGGCTGGAGTCAAGAATTGGTCTAAAGCTTATTGTTCTGAAATGGTCTCACGGTCTTCAGGGTATCAGAGAGGTTTGACTTGCGCTCTGGGTTTCCGCAAGGCTCTTGTCTTGGACCTCTTCTATTCACAATGTACGCAAGTGTGATGTTCGATGTCGTTAAAGATAACCGACCTACTGTTCATTGTTATGCGGATGACACGCAAGTCTACTTTTCCTTCAGTCCCAAAGATAAGCCATCGAAAACTGCATTCAAGCTATTAGAAGGTGATGTATCAAGACGAGCTGCTTATGAACGATTTCAAAAGAGAATTCCTTTTGGTGGGTACCAAGCAGCAACTAGCTAAAGTTAGTAACCTTAAATTAAAAATAGGAAACCATAACATGGTCCCGCATTCTCCTGTGCGTAATTTAGGGGTATGGTTAGATTCTCCTCTATCCATGCGTGAACATGTAACAAAAACATGTTCTGCTGCTTTTTATTATTTTTATAACATAAGAAGAATAAGGAAGTACCTGACAAGAGGATGTACAGAGACTCTCATTCACGCCTTTATATCCAGTCGCTTGGACTATTGCAACAGTTAATTTTACGGACTACCGACATAACAGCTTCCGCGGATTCAGAACGCGGCCGCCCGGCTTCTTTTTCAAGAGAACAATTTTTGTCATGTCACACTATTACGTAGGAGTCTTCACTGGTTACCCATTAAATATCGCACCGAGTTTAAGATATTAATAATTACGTTTAAGGCTATCTACAGACTCTCTCCATCGTATATTTCGGATTTAACAACCATAAAGAGCGGCAGTAGGAGATATAGTGTAAGGTCAAATAATAATGGTATAATTTTGAACCTTCCGCCATGCAAATCCCTTAGCACCTTCGGTGATAAATCGTTTTATATATAGCGGCCCCAAAGCTGTGGAATAGTCTTCCATTAGACATACGCAATTTTCATAGTTTTCATACTTTTAAGAGAGCATTGAAGACATATTTTTATAAAAGTGCGTATTCCCATCACTTTTAGATCGTTAGTCATGCTTTTATTACACATACTCAAATATGAATTTTAATCTAGGTTTAGTATTTTAGAACTTTTAATGTGATTGTAATGCGCAGTGCAACCAGAAATGTTGAAACTTGCGCACTGTAAGTTAATTGCAATAATAATAAAAAAGTAGTCAATCAATCCCAGTTATAAATCTGACATCGGGGGGAGATTATTGACTAGGTTGAATTTCTCCGCATCGGTTGATAATGAACTAACATTGTTGACTGTTTAATCTGCAAATCCTTATTCGAAGGCTTTTATGAAAAAAGAAACCTTCCAAAAATTCCAATATTTTGCGGGGCTATAAGGATTGTTTCTCCACAGTCTATACCAGGCTCCAGAATACGTATATTGACTTATCTGAATTATCAGAATGAAAATCCACACAAAGTTGAATGTTATTGTTTTTTATATAATCGCTGATTATACCAACACAGCTCTTCTACAATTGAAAACTACCAGAATTCCGCAATTTAACTGAGCAGTTCCGAAAATCGCATTTGCTTCTCCCCCTCTACTTTTCCCTCTATGGCAGGTAGCCAGCTACGAAGGTTGCAAACTAAGGAAGTGAAAGAAAGAAGATATAGATTGAATCTCACCTCTGCAACAGTATGTCCCGTTTCTGTAGATGCCTTCGTCGCTTGCTTCAACCCAACTTTAGCTCCCAGACCAGCGGATCCTTTTTTGGGATCCGGCTGGGACCCTTTCTCCAGCGAAATCTTAATAGGAAGGGCGTCTTTCATTGAGATCCACTCGTCGGCAGTTAGCGCTGGCTCATCTCCAGCCGTCGGTGGATAAATATCAGTTTGGAATGAAGCTGCCTATGGAAATGAAAAAAAACCCCACAAAACAACAAACGAAAGCTGGCGCCATCGTCATACTTAACACTCTGAGACCCTTTACTTTGTGTACTAGGGTATCTACATAATAAAATCGCTTTGTACATGATTTCATGGTTTCAATGTAATTAATCTTTTTCATGCGTTTCCTTTACTAATAATCGATAAATCTTGTTATTAAAATCGACTTAATCACACTGCCGTCCCTCAAATGTGAAAGTGATGAGTATAAATTACTGCAAGTAGCAAGGAGCGTCCTGTCTGTTGTATGTAATATACTCAGTAAACTGTCTTCGAAAATCATCATAAATGTAGACTTTACGTAATTTATTTCTTCTGAGATGTTAGGCCCCCGCACCACTGCTTGATCGTTCTCTTTATCGTTGGAAAAGACTTTTCCAGAGCTCCACAAATAACGTAATAATTCTGAAAAATCGTCTCGTAAATACGTGTTAGCTGATTTACATGAAATAGCAGGTCTCAATCGCCAGAGACACTAAACTATCGAAATCTTTACGTCCTTTGACACTGGCTGCTCACCTTATCGGCAATTACTGCCATTGTCTCTTCACAAACCCTTTTCGACAGGAAATTATCAAGACAAAAACAGTCAAAATCCAACGACAATTAATACCCATGTCAATAATGTGGTCGATATCTCTCTGGAAACGAGGTCCTATCCACGAACCTTTTACGCCAGTGTTAAAAGTAGTCATATCGGCATAAATTACACTGCTTAAGTTATGGCATTCGCAATTATTTGATCCAGCTACTTCCATGCCTTTTGGCGCCCAAATTTTAAAAGGATATTGGCACCTTCTAATATTCATGAATGCAATAGAGAAGTACGTTAAAGGAACTATAGGAGCTTAAAGAAGCTACACATTAAATGGACTCCTGTACATACCTTCCGAGGAACTGTGAATGAGACTTGCTCCACCAAATGTTTGTCACTAAGAAGTCGATAAAAGCGGGCAACTTCATGCTGGCCAGTTATGCAGCCTCGCTTTGAGATCGTGCAAACTGCACGATGTGGAAGTTTAGACGTAAAGTTTGAAATCCAATGAATGTACGGATCCTTGTCTTCTATTTCATAGTATCTGATAGTACTATCTCCCTAGCGGTTGAAAACATTAAAAATAATGCTGTATTTATGTTCCGTCTAATTTATATACCTCAAATACATCAATATTTTTGGCTCAAGTAAAACAACATTTTGAACCATTTTATTACTTCATCAATAAGTATCAATGCGAATATCAAAAGGATGACTTCAGAAGTGGGCAGGTCTAAGTACTCAAAATGTAATATTAAAAAAATACTGCAGTATCGTAGGCAGCTGTTGAGGTGGAGACCAGAAGCGATACCTTAGGTGGACTTTGAACATTTCTAAGCATCTGACCATAAGGGGATATCAGACTTGGAACTAAAACTTCAAATTTAAAAGCTGAAACAGAAAAAGGTTTTATTTGGCGACATATTCAAAAAACGCTAGACCCAATGGTCGAGGGAATGAAGGACTAGACCAATTGCATAGGAAAATTCCGTGTGTCAAATACGACGTTAGCTTCTGATCACAGGGACTAGGTCCAGATCAAAAGTGATGGGGTGCTCGATCGCTGCTTTTATTTGAAGTGATCCTGGCAGCGTCAATCTCCTAGTAGTACCTTGACGGCGCTATCGCCTTTCCCATTGGGGCGAGAACCTCGAGACAGCGCCCCAAGGAAGTAGCCTGACGCTTTCCAGACACTCAGTTGGATCTTGAAGGTAAGGCTAATGATATTTTTCTTACATATTTAGCAATTCCCCAAAGAATATGAAACGCCATAGGTGCAATCATACTTAAAAAACAACGAACTTCCCTAAATCCCATTACGGGTATCTGGTGTTTTAGTTAGTAATCAAATGCTTTTTCTTGTTTAGAGATTTAACGTGAAACATATTTTACTACAGGGTGGAATTTTATCAATTATTAATCTTACAAATTTCTAAAGATATTTTTTCTTTTTCTTCTTCTGGCACCGTACAATCCCGCTCCGTTTGATTTATCAAAAACAAAAACAATAAAAATATTTGCAATAATTATCGAAAATGCATACGTATGCTAACATTGCTCTAAAATTCTACATAAAAACCCGCTTGAAGTTTTGAATCTACAATACCTATAATAATTCCTGCCTAGCATACTGTTCCTTTAAAAATTCCTACCTAAAATAAATTGTTCAAATACCAAATTCAAAGAACAAAATAAGATTAAAATAAATTTAGAAAAGCCATATATCAATTTTTGCTTCAGAAATCAGAGAAACACTTTGTTTAAAACAGATAACGCTGGCCTCGTCTCGTGGATCGCACTGCAGAACTGGCTGTGGCAGGCCAGAGAGGCAGGAGCGCCGTCAAGATGCTACCCGATATTAACATGGGAGACAGTTGCTGCGAGGGTCGCCTTGCATGACAAGTGCCAAAATGCTTCATTTTGCCAGACTAGATTCTGTCTCAGTCTCATCAATAAGCTTAAAATCCCACTGGGACGGCCCGTTGTGTTCCAGTGTCAAAAAAATGTTCGAACAATCCGCTTTGGGGTATTGTTTTTCTCTCGCCACTTCCTTTCTTTTTCTTCCGCCACTTCCTAGCCACGGACTACATCCTCTATTTACGATGCTCACAATCTTAGGTAATCTAGCACATATTAGTTTGCCCTTGAGGGATTTAGGTTTTTGGAAAGAAAATATATTTTTACTCGAGAAGACCTTCCCACTTTAAAGACGACACTGTCGCGGGGAGAAACTGTCGCGAAAAGTCGCGACTGCTCTGACATTAGTTTGTGTTAACCGTCGCGGGAATTAACTGTCGCGAACGCTGGAAATTTAATTGTCGCGGAAATTAACTGTCACGAAGTAATGCGCCGGTAACTTTTTTAGTCTCTTCTATCCGCAAATGCTGAACCTTAAACAAAAACAAATAAAACTTTTCAAGAACTAAAAGTATGCGAGGCCACTGATACTTTAAAAACGAATTTGAAATTAAAAAAATCACCATCTGATTAAGAGAGCCCGTAAGGTAGAAAATTGGCGCTTTCAAACTCATTAAAAAACTGTAAAGATAAACGTCTGTGACAAAGAAGAAATAGTCGCTCCGTGGTACGTGGGATAGTTAGTGAGGAGCAATTTCCTCAGGGTCATCCTCATCACTGCTTATCTCAACTTTACGCATACGATAGGGCAGAAATTGTCCATTGTTTTCAAGTTCATTTCCTCTTGCAATTTGGAAGCAAACCGGTCGTTGAACTTTTTACTGATGAATCCTTTCACCCATTTATTGACAGTTAAATCTAGCACCTGAAAACCGGCAGTCATATTATCATATTATTGGGCACATACTCAATCAAAATTTTGTTTTCCCGCAATAAAGAAGTAACTGTTTGGATTAATATTTATTTTCAGGCCTCTCATGTAAGACTTTAAAAATGTAGTGTAATTAGGTAATACTGACCACAGATCAACATTTCAAAACGAACATAACAACAAGTCAGCGATTACACAAGAGATGCAAACAAGACATTATCGGACACTGATCATGCAAGACTCGATGTAATAAATGTGCACGCAAATAGATTGCAAATTAGTTGTGGAGAGACATTCAAAACATGAAATAACGAATAGTAGTCATAACATAGTCATAAGACATTATCAAGATAAGTAAGCCTCAATATTGAATCACAGAAGAATCAATATTATGAATGTTTACTATTAGTTTACACGTGTTCGACTTATCCACAGCTTACTAAGAGAAGTTCAGTGAGCGCTTTAGGTAAGGGACGTAACGATTTCTGGCGAAACAGTAACCACGGAAATCACCCCAAATTAACAATGCGGGCTGGTTGGGATTCCTGATTTTGGCACGTTCTCCTTTAACATATGGAATAACTACGTCTTCCACTTACTCTGTAGTACTGTGATGCCTGAGATTTGCAGTTAAGCTGAAGCCATCAGGAAATTGGATTTTGGGAAACGACTGCCTTGTTGTCTCCTTGTAAATAATTTGAAATGGAAAAAATTTCTGATCATTTGCGACAGTTAATTTCAATTTAATGGTGAGTTTGGCATAACCACCAGCGATTCCAACCTTATTTGCTCCTTTAGGAGCCATAGAGAATCTACCAACTCGCACATACTTTGAGTCTGGTCACTGTTAAGAATAAGTGCCAATGGACTGTGGTGCTTTTTAACAAGATTTGCGACGCGGTGGTGATGCTGTAAACCTGCCTTGTTCTTTGCACTTTCCCGGATTTCGATCTTTAGCTTTAGTCCGAGCCTGTCTCCGAAAATCAACTTTTTGCAAGAAACTTTTCGCCCAAGGGTCGATTACGACTATGATTTTCAGTGACTGATCTTCACATCTACTGATCAACACTTGAGTTGTCGTGGAAACTAGGGTACGACTCCCGTGACGTGACCACCTTTGGCATAGAGAGCCATAGAGAATCGACGAACATTGCTGTCGATCTCATAGACAAGTATAAGGGGCCGACCAGTAAGCAGTTTCTGGATTGACCCGATGTCTCTCCTGGCGCTGACCTCTTAGTTAAGCCGCTTGACAAAACCGCGTCCAGTAGTCTCGTTTATTGATTTGTATTTACTTTTGAAAAAACTAGCAGCTCTTGAAGCTCAATCTTCTTTTTTATACTGTGGGATATGAAATCGATCCTGTATTTGCTCGGGGGTATTCGTCTTTACCAACGTTTAAATTTGAGGGTAGACTTTGTTATCGTCAACAACACCAATGGCACAACTCCAAATACTGCATCAAATCAACTACTGCACACAAACTCTCCTCAGATAATAGACCATGTCGGACATTCTATGCAAATTACGGCGGGCGTTGTACTCTGGGATTGGCTTGAGGACGATCGCTTTCAGTGTAACTTGAAAACAGTTATCTAAAGGGTTACCATTTGAAATTTCTTCAATTTAAACCATTAGCGTTAGCTTTATAAAGGGATATATAGACTTCTGTAAAGTTAATCGATGTAGTAAAGACAGAAATAAACCTGAGCAGTAATAATTAAACTCGTCACTACACACTTCTTTTAAGGCTTGCTATGACAGTCCTCGTAGACAAGGAGCCGCTTCCACATTTTGTTTTCTGACTTTCTGCGTTTGTCACTTGATGAAAACACCGTTCAATACTTTAACAATTCATATCATTGTGTTAAGCAAAGAACAAGCTTTCCATTGGTTACAAGTAACAATAGGGTTTCCTATGGACCTGCATTGCACGTGAACTGCGTTGTGGAAAATAGTGACACCATGGCGAATACTTCGATCGATATCTTATTCTTTTTTCAGGATCGCTAAATATAAAAGGATTATTAACCATGATATCTTTAGAATAAGTTTCACAAAAGCTTTTCACGGTGATAAAATGCAACATTGGTGGCAATTTGTGGAAAATACCCGGACGATTTCAGGATTTTAACGTTGAGTTACGGCAGAGCTTCGAGTATGGCTTGACCAGACAACTGTTACTGGGAAGTGAAGATCATCATCATCATCCATTGTTTTAAGCCAGGAAAGCAGTTGTTACGTTTACAATGCACAGTAAATATTTTCGGCTCGGAATACCGGTTCCAATAACCCAAGAGATTGTTTAAGTACCTCAGCGAATGCATCGAAGAAATGGATATCAAAAGGCAAAGTATCCAAGCTACTCTCAACATTGTTCCCGAGAGTTGCAAACCGCATCACGATGTAAGGGAAGAACAGCGATTCTTTGGGTAAAAAAAATTCGACTCGTTGTGGAATTAACAGTGAATCATTAGAAAATTATATTGGATTTCTTTAAGTTTAAATCAAAAAGTCTTTTTGTAGGGGCCTTTTGTTTGGACTTTAGGAGCTCCGTGATTTTTCAAAGAACGTCGCTGCAGTGCTCGTGTTGACGTCAGTGATGGCTTTGCCCGACTGGATAAATAACTATCCCGAAATCTTAAATGAACTTAAACATTATCTTAGCTTTTTCTATGAACCCTTTTATTATAGTCCTTTTATATTTACAGAAACATTTTGAAATTAAAAGATTTATAGCTGCTTTTCGACTTATTTCGTGAGGGCCAAGTCGTGGTAATTCGACCTTGATTTTGTACGTCGTAAGATTCTTCTTGTTTATACTTTTAGTCCACAAAGAATTTCGTATCTGTGAAGATGCCCTCTTTCAGATTTCATGCCTTCACGTATCTGTAGGTGGCTATGCACGTAACCTTCCGTGAATGGGTTACAGCACCGATACGACCTCCGCAACAACTGTTCACGACTTGCTTTGTTTTCATAATTTCGGTTCCCCTGCCAATCCCACAATTCTTTGTGTATCAAAAATCCTTGAATTTCCGAAATGGACAATTTGACGGCTTAAGGAAAATGATTGAAATCAATTAAATGAAGGTCTCAAAAACAGTGCAGTTTTGTGAACAGGAATTAACGTCAGTAGCCTCAAAATCTTCTGTTGATGTGAAAAGAGTCTGCAAAACCAGGACAGGTCAAGCAGAGTTCAAATGCATTTGAGATCAAAAGGTGCAACTGCATTGATACTGGTTCTTTATTTGTTCCTTCCGATGCCGTCAATTCCGATGAACAGCCAAGAGTAACGTTAGTTCTGTGAAATCAATAAATTGAATTGCAGTCAAGATGGCAGAAATCGTGATGTCTGCGACTGCAATACTAGCCTGCGTGCAGACTATTCCAGCTGAAGTGGATAATCTGCGAATCTAGCCGAATTTCCTTCTATGCTAACCTTGCAAAATGTGCTTGCCTCGTTTCTATTATTTTTGCGCGTTTTCACAATTGTTTACCCGCGCTTTTAGCTGAGGAGCAGAAAATAAAAGAGAAGGCAATGAGAGAGGATGGCGCTCAACAATCTTAACTGGGCCTCAGTTGTAAGAAAAGGTGTGACCAATGGGTCAAATCAGTTCCCCCAGAAATTATTGAATTTTCCACAAAATGAGTTCTAAAAAAGTTCGAAACAAGCACTACACGGCAAGCAACATCTTTCAAGCGTGACATTTGCTAACTATTTTCGTTGGCATTTCAGAGATTGGGGGAGGGAGGGAGAGATGGGTGTTAGTGGCCCACGCCTACTCGATAAAATTTTGCCTCCTGTTGAGATATTGTTAAAGAACTTTTCAGGTTAAATATAAAGTCAATGCCTTCATGACGTTGATTATAGTAAACCAAACTTACAATATTAATGTTCTCTTACATCATCATACGTGGACTACAATAGTAATCATAAATACTTCATTGTAATTTTCAAGCTCCATAAAAAATTTATTGCCTCTTCCCTGATAGCTCATCGAACCCCAATTAGGCGTGGCTACCTACGGGTCTGTGGTGTACTTGATGTAATCCCCTACTTGATGCAATCCCCTTACAAAGAGGTCATTTACACAGTCAGTCTACTGATTGCTAAAAGTTCATTCCCATTAATACGCATTTGCAAGAACTCCTTTTCTGTAATTGTATTTGGGAGATAACTCCTTAAAAACCAATCAACAAGGAGTATTTTAAGTTGATGGAATGGTCAGATTCTTTTATTTTTCTGTGAAGATGCTGATTGATTTGAATGAATGATGAACAAGAGAATGTGAAAGTAGTGAAGTACTAGGCAGGGGTAAATACATTTCATTTTCCAAGTGAACCATTTGCTTACAAGATACTAGTTCACTGAGAAAGTAAAACAAAATCATTACAGTGTAGTTCCCCATTCTTAAAACAATTGTTCTTGTCTCTTACGTAAGGCAGGCAGTTTTAATAAGGCCTGCATAGATGGCATGGGACAAAGGCTACCTCTGCCTCCTCCAGCCAATCATATGGCTTACTCAGCTCCAATCCGTGATGTTTGTGAGGCGAATGTGGGAGAGCATGACACTTCTCTGAAGGCTACGAAAGCATCAAACTACTTGGTAGAGAGCCATGGTAATGATCTTCGATGTGTTCAAGAAAATGTGTACGTGTGCTTGTATTGG
>JAAAKM020001314.1:0-14837 GCA_010016025.2 Alatinidae sp. Z8VKAUB7J3 | reverse complement strand
ACTGAGGTTACCCAAAATCCAATATGGCGGATAAATTTTCATAATGGCTGCCATTTTTAGTAAAATTTGAGTAATCTTTTATTTACTGTGAAAATAGTTTGTAGATATAGATATTTTTAACTAATTTAAGTACAATAGTAGAGTTTGAAACTTATCTCAGGAGTCCCCCCTTAAATGCGAAAACAAATAAATCTCATATTTTAAATCAACTACAGCAGCTTTGTGTGTATTCGTCATAAGTCCCATCACCCACTTTTTTCAGTACCCCCTTAAATGTTTCCAGCAATCCCTTTGGTGTTTCTGGATCTTTGTTATGAAAGTGGAGTCATTGGTGATGGCAACATTAACTAACCTTCTTGTGGAAAGCATAGCATGTAATTCTTTAATAACAAGGCAGTTATCTCACAACTGTCATAATTTTTTTTCATCTACAAGAGATAGACTGTGCATCTAAATGTTATCATTCCTTTTGTCGTGTGCTTCGTGTGTCGAGGAGATCGTTGCACAGTGTGTTATGGCGATGTTTGAATCAGTGCGTTTCCTATCTGAGACCTTAAGCGGCGAGCTAAAGGATGGCTGAACGAGTTTGCTCATGCTGGTTTTTTCCGCACATTCTGTGATTCAAATTTAATCAGAAAATGAATTTCGGCGCTTTGAGGTGCTTGTTCAAGTACTGCTATTATCACAAATTAATACGTCATCAGCTTTATTTTAAATTTGTTATAGCTTTGCCACCGAACTTGACCACAACATTAAAATCATCCAGAGCATGTCTCATCATTCTTTCAGATTAGTCTGCACATTAGCTTCCAGATCTATAAAACGAGTTCTTTATTTAATCAATAAAACCAGAAAAACAGCATTTTTAAGTCATTTCTCCCAAAGGTAACTTAAGACAGACTATATCAATGGTTTTTCTACTATTAATCAATCAAGCAAAAAATATATATCTTGAGGTCTCTTTTATTTCCTCGTTACCATTCTTGACTTTAAACTCTGGATCGAGTGCTGGAAGCACGTTTCGATAGCTTTTTGGTCCTACTGTTATTTATAGCTGACATTGATGCAATGAATAAACACGGATATTCTGACTAGAATAATCTGTTATAGGCTACGAAAATCATGAATCTCTGTTACCTTTCATTTTATCTGCAGTTAAAAATATGTTACCAAAACTGTCATAAAATTACTTTCACTAACTGTTAAGCTTACCTGAAAATTCTTCTGCATAAAACCATAGCAGAGTTGTTAATGTATTTCCGATGCATTTACTAATGCATGGATATTTACCCAAGGAAGATTGACTTAAAATTTTTTGTCTTAATTAATGAACCTCATGATCTAGGTTTGGGTTTTCAAATTTTTTGTTGTCGTTGCTTCAAATCTCTAAGCTTCCATAAAAATTCAAGCTATTGTGGTAATGCTCCACTCATTGACAAACACCTCTGGCAACTTATATCTGAGAGCGCAGTTATAGTTACTGTATAAGAATCGAGTACATTCACATTGACTTTCATAGATAATGAATATTAAAGAAAATTTATTGACGGTACAAAAGTACTACAAATAGGAATGCTCAGCCACAGCAGCAGTATTTTTGCCATTTTCAAGTATGGATTGAGTATTAAGACTGCAAAACAGGGGGTCATACCTACGCATGACATCTTTTCGAGCGTGTGGATAACACAAAAGAAAATCGTCCTCCATCTACAAGCATTACGCTGAGAAGCATTAACTTCAGAGTTACAGATCGCTTAATTGAACAGTTTCAAGTGCTTGCTAGGTGCAGCAGCAAATTCGATTGTTTAGTTAAGGAGATGCTATACGTTCGCACGATCAAGCCGGACTTGAATGTTCAAACAGACTCCATCCATGCAAATGTTTTTTTCTAGATTTTCTTAATTGTGTAGAAGTATCATAAATTATCGTAACGCAGTTGTTCATTATCTACCTTGAAAACGACGTCATGATGAAATCCAAACGTCGGGAAAATACTTTGATATTACTTTTTACTTCTCTTTGCATTGGCAAATCTTTATTTATAAAATTTAAAAGAAAAAAAGAATAAAAAACCATCCTCAAATGAATAGATCGACTGTAATTTCCAAAGATAAAAAAATTGGAAATAGAGATGTTAATTCTAGGGCACCTGTTGTTACACTAGAGTGGGTAAATTCTAAGAGGTTGATATATTTAGGGTATTAATAATATCTTAGAATAAATGTTAAAGCTTTTGTGAATTTTTTCTATTTTGGAAAAACTACAAATTTATTTGCTGTTAGGTCAATTCAGAAATCTGCCAAAAATTTAAATACATTTTAGTAACATAAAAGTTGTGATTTGATTTATAATGAAAACAATAAGGAATTAATGTCAGATATGTAAAGAAAATGATAAATGATAAGACATACTAAAAGGTGTCTAAAGATATAAGCATTATAAATCTAGATAATTTGCAACGGATGATGGTGATAACTATTCATGTTGGTTCTTCTTTCTAATTTCTGGTACTTTTAATTAACTAAGAAGTGTTTCCTGTTAGGGATCTAACATTTTATCAATTATCACCCAGTATTTCAAGTTAGTTAAAAAAGAGAGAAATAGAAATTGATATGCCTTAACTAACTCGAAGGCCAACTGAAACGTTAATAAAGAGTAAGTTGTTATACGAAGACAAATTTTAAACAATATTTTGAACAGAAATTACAAATACCTACTGCTTACTTTCACAGTAAAGGAGCCATTACCACCAAAATGTCCAAAATGTTGTTAACGTTGTACAAGGCCAATTTTTGTTCTCTCTTCAAGCCTTTGCTTGTGCTTACTTGTTTCTAGCATGAGCAAACGTATTCTTGTTCTTGTTCTTTAAATTGGTTTACATTTCCTATACGTTTAATAATAACACATGATGATCAACTACTGGTGCACGTATCTTCCTTGTCGTCTTTCAACGTCACGTGAAATTCCAGTTTAATCAAACACTGTTAGATTACCTGCAAATGCTTTCATGTCAATGGCAGATTATCCGAGTATTTTGCTCCAGGTATCAACCTGCCTGATAATACCAAAGTGGATAAAAGTACACCTTGACCTGAAAAGCTAATTAAGCCACTTCCCTTAGAAATCTTAAATCAGTAAATTGCATTAATTGGATAACATAGTTGCAAGGTTGTCTATAAAAATGGAGTCACCGATGGAACCACGTTCTATTGCTTGAGCTAGCGAGATATTCTTCCACATTCCATAGTTACCATTTCATGTTATCGGAAAGACAGATTCCATTCTCTATCTTTCTAGTCTTAATGTCATGTGCAAATTTAGTATCTACATTATTAGATTTTATTAGATTTCATCAAGTAATAATGACGCCTTCGTGCTGATTCATCACACCACGATTAGTCCACGTCTTTCAGTTTGCGATTGCTGTACACAGTAGCACCTTTATTAGAGATTCTCCCGACAGATAATCTTAGGCATCTGTTTGTTTTGTTTGCTGTCCAATTTCTATGGCAAACTTCATATGAAGCAAAGAGTTTGAATTCCCAATGCCAGCCCATGTGATATCCTGGAATTAGTGGAACATTTAGATGTTATCAAAGGAGGATCAAGGTATCCTAGGAACACGACTATGAGAATATGTTCCACCTTTGCAAGTCGCTGCTGTACATAACTGCTGCTGTAATCTGTACCGTGAGCTATGGACCATTTCATGAAATGTTTACAGATACACCAAGTGCAGTAATAGTACGTATCAAGTTGCATGCATTCGATGCATTGACCAAATCAAAACATAAAGAAGTGCACTGGCAGATGCATAAACTGTTTACCTCTAGACCATCTTTGCAGGCTTGGGGATATTATCCTGACGCTACAGCTGTTTTCAAAGTGCTTTGATCAATAACAACACACGTTTAATATTAACACTAGGAAATAAAACATTACAGTACAAGTACTAATAACAGCTAGATGTTAGAAGGAGGGAGTGGCTTAAATCACATTTCTACCACTGTGGGCAACGTTTGCTTTGAGAAAATCAAATCAAATAGGGGTTATGCGCCACTTCTTGCAATGTAACAGTTATCCTTTGTCAATAGGAACAACATTTTTGATTGTCTGGCTTCATCTAAGAAAGACAATAGTTGAAATGATTGTACGTGATGTTCAAGCAGATTTCCTTCATGAATGAAGTAAAATATAATTCGAGTTGATTATTTTTGATTATCGATGGTTCTTCTGAGTAAAATGAAACACAGCATGACGTAAACAAGAGACACAGGTTAATCATAAAGGCAATATTAGTTGCCATGGTTCCTTTATATTATAGTATTATGTTATTGTTGCCAAATTTCTTGCTTCTATTGCCATCATTATCATAAATATCATTATCATAATCATGATCCTTTCTATCGGCATCATAATTATATTACTGCTACTGGCATTTATACGTAATCTCACAACTATTACAATCATCATCATCATCATCATCATCATCATCATTATCGTCATTGCCCTCTTCAGTTTCTTGCAATCGCTATTGCAATATGGTATACGCCTCAGGAAGATCTGATGAAAGCAAGAACACTACTCTGTCTTGCATCTCTGGTGCCAGTTCTGTAAAAGATGCTGCCAAATAATAGGTTCTCTCCTATTGTATCATAATTTGGTTTCTTACCAAATTAACCTGCTCCTTCCTAACCACGTTCATAGTTTACTGTCCTAAACTGAAGTATAAAACCATACTATGACGATACTCGGCTTTTGCCGTAAACCTAGTTCCTCATTAGCTTTTAGAAGTTAAAAAGCCCAGCATCCTCTTTGCATTTTATCACGTCAGAATGCGTTCATAGGGAACTAACGTGGTGATATCAGTTCTAGTGTGATGCGACTCATTGCCGTACGAGGTACGTAACGACGTCACCCGCAGTTTTTAGTGAGACTCGCAGCATTCAAGGGTCAATAACTAAGGCAATGGCTTAAGACTTGACAGTTAAACTTATTAAATATTCTGAAGTAAATTGTAATTGTTGTTGTTGTGACTAATTCTTCAAGCTCTTATTCGTTCTGTAAGTCAGTTGGTTTAGTAAATTCTGTATTTTTTAATTTGAAAATGCAAAACAGAGTCAACGTATTATCATTAAACGACTTCATTCAAGATCATCGTGGCATGGTGAACAAATATAATCGTTTGTCCAGTTGTTTTAAAGAACATTTCTCCGCAGAGGGTATCAAAATTTCTGTATCTATACTGCTAGGAGTACTTCCCATTTCCGTTAAAGGATTCTTTTTGCCGATATTTATCAAACCAACCACACTGTTATGGGCGTTACAGTTTATAAAAACGAAGAGCGGGACTTAATTGAAAGTACATCAGATTGAATATGATTAGTTGACATCGAGGACGTTCTATTGACTATTTTAACGGACGTTGAGGTATGGAGAATAAAAAACGTACAAAAAATACTGATTTAAAAAGAACACTAGAGGAATAGAAAATATGCCAGCACCGTACATCGAACCCGTGACCCACGCTTTCGCGGCGTGCGCTCTACCAACTGAGCTAGGTGACCTCCGATGTTAACATACTCTATTTCTTTAGTCACCACATTAGCCCCTAATCATCTACCGGTGGATATCGACATCCTTCTTAACGCAATTGAAGACGAGCCTCTCTACGCCATGTGATATATACTGATGTCAAAATGTAGATAATCAAATACAGTATTGTTTTCTTAACACAGGATTTACACAGTTCCAATGAGACGAGTATAGCTTTCTTTATTTGTATGCCATTCAGTACAGTTCCAACACTGTTCTAAAGTGAACTTTACGTCTAGCCTTTTAAGAAAACACTAGAAATTGTGAAGCATTCTACACGAGATAAAGCTGAGGGGATAATTTATCATGTTTAGAAGTTGAATTAACCTCCGTGGTGCAGGTTAGTTGTTTTGTCACAGCACGTAGTGAAATGCTAAGTACATGTTTTGTAAGTGATGCACCCGACAAGCGATATCTACGTCGATGAAGTCGACAAAGCTGTAAAGTGCTTTCCTGGAATAATTATGAATTGAAAATGTAGTCAATACAATATTGCAACAGATTACAAAAATTTCGGACCAAACCCTTGTTTTCATTTATTTCCATTGCGAGTTGTTAGATAACAATCCTATAGAAAAAAAGGCGGGATAGCCCCAAATACTTGCCTATCAGAGGCATTGGATGAAATTAGTTTTTGCGCTCAGTTTGGTAAAAGCCAGATAGATGAGGCAGGGCGGAGTTGTTTGCCAGGAAGATATAAACAGTAAGCTGCTGATGCCACGCCCATAATGCAAGTTAGTGACTTGTTTGAAATAGGAAGGATATTATTGCAAACAATATGCCGTCTATTTAGACACAAGTTTAAAAGTTTCTAACTCAAACTTGTTTGGTAGGTTTTCAATAGGTAGGCAAAATCATGAAATCTCCCTTCCTTTTTTTCAAAATGATAAAACCAGGAACAGAAATATTAAATCACATACAGAAAACGAATCCTACTGAATAAATCAAGCCCTGTTTAAAAGACAGGTGTTTCAATAATTCGGTCTTTCAAACCATAGCTTTTGCGTTCAACCCCCAACTGCCAAAATAATAATAATTTGGACCGCACTTGCTGGGACATGTTGTACCAATGCCTATAAATAACTGTCGGCCACCAGGTAAAAGAAAGAAAAGAAAGAATGTTCTAGAAAAGTGAAGTACTGATTACATAGAAGACCGCAGTTTAGAGGGTTTAGCAAAGTAAAGTTATTAGAAATGAAATCATCTACAACACTTGGGCCATTCATTTCTTATGAGTAAAATATGTTTCGTGAAAGATCAACTAGTAAAATCTACAAAGTCAACATCTTATAAACAAGATTATTACGATTTTTTAACTATGTGTCATGAAAATGGCTTGTTAGGACTGAATGACAGGTCGATTATTAATACGACTGAGAACCTGATTGTCTGTTTATTACCCTGTTCATCTCTTTGCTTCTTTCTACTGCTACAATTTGCCAAAGGAAAATAACATTTGTTTCTATAAATACCTCAACGCTTATATATTGTTCGAGTTATCATCTCCTAATAAATTTGTATACTGGCAAGTGTTTTTTATATACTCTCGTTTGAGAATTTATGTTTAGAGTAAAAGGATATTTATATTGCAGAAACCATGTTTGTTTTAATATAATGCAACGTCATAACTTAATTTAACTCATGCATAAATGGCTGACAAGGAAACGTATAAATATTGCTAAAGAAACAAAAAACAACAAGTCACGATTTCAAGTACTGACATCATGGACAATTTTTTCTAGATTATCAAACGACACATTTAAAAATAGGTAACCAACATGTGCCCTGAAACTCTGTTAAATTTTTAAATTGCGGCTTAGTATAAGAACCAAGTTAACTCATCTCTATCATTCCATACCATTTGTTGTCATCAGTGTCTGACAAAACACTTTGGGAATATGACTTCATCACTTTAAGGCTCTATAGTTTTACATGATCAGATCAAGTTTGAAAAAGGCACCAGAGAAATGAAAAATATGTCATTGCCGGGGTACGAATTCGTGACCCACACTATCGCGGTGTTTGCTCTACTAACTGAGCCAGGTGAGTATTTTAACATACCCCACTACTCTAGTTTCTACATTAGCTCCTGATCATTCACGTGTGGGCATCTAAATCCAGTTTAATGCAATTGAAGACCAGCCTATCTGCGCCATATGACTTTACCAAGGAAGGACCATCTCGCCTGTCTGTCTGTCCAAAGCCCTCAAGAGTTAAGACGTATCATGGGAAAGAGAGACTTTAAAATGTCAGAAAGAAACTAGAGATATAGAAAATTTGTCACCATCGGTGATGATGTACTACCTCTTTTTCTAGTGTCTCTTAAAAACTGAAATTTCAAAGTCTTCCTTTTCAATGATTAGATAACAAAAGCTGGGATATAATCAATGCAGCTTTGTGATTGAGATATCTTGCGAATATGAAGAGTTTTTATGCATTTTTCATTTTCTTAATAACCCAACTTTGAGGAACATTTGAACATTTCGGGTGGCTTCGATGTCACAAACCCATTTCAGGAAGAATTACAAGGTCAGTCTTCTGCACGATATTGCTTAAGTGGTCTTTCGAATTACAAGGAATGAAATATCTACTAGTACTTCTATTCATAGTTTCTAATTGAAGATACCTCGCAGTATTCTCTCCGACATTCACAAGATGATGAATCAGTTAGCGTCACAAGTTACCGATTGCATTCACTGACGCCTCAATTGTTTTGATTACTGGTGGTGTACAAAATATATTCAAATAAATAATGCAAATAGAGCATTGAAAAGTAGTATATTGATTTGCGCCCAGTCAATGGTTGTCGATATTAGTAATGCAACCATACCATTCAAATTAACATTCAAATGCATCCTGATCTAACTTATCTTATCAAATCAAGTATTAATCTCCTCCATTAATCGATTTTTAAAATTCACTAACATTCTAAATGTACTAAAAACTGATTAGGACAAATAATCATCTACTGCTCTTCCATATCTGCAAGAGCCAAAATGATACTGAATGCATCTGCAATATGATAAATAGAGGTTGAAAATCACAAATGTGTTGATAAATGTGATACTGATAATGATGATGATGTTGATCAGGGGGCTGATGTCTATAACAATCGAGACGAAGACAACCCTATGATTGATTACCAGACCAATAACGATTAAAATAATGCAAATAACAACAAGCTTATTTTAAAGATGGGCATTATACTAATAATGATGATAAAGATAAATAATAATAATTATAATTATAATGATAATTTTTTCAAACTTCATTTATCTATATTTTCTCATATCAAAACACATCCATCACTCTCTTGACAGGTTTAATGGATGTACATGATACGATATAGGTTATTGCCATACAAGGAGATTAGGATTAGTCAAATTACAGCTTCCTTGACAGAAGATGAAATACGTGGATCTAATAATACAATAGATAATCTTAAATGTTAAGTAACCAGCATTAGGAATTTTAGGTCCATTTAGCATTTATGGAAAGGATGTACAATTCTTTGCAATACCACCTATGGCACTGATGTTTCAATTAACAAACTTCACAATTTCACAACCTGATTCTAGAGTTTTGCAAAAAGATCGTATTTCGTATCTTTGCGATCAAAATTCTTTTGTATATTAGTTTCAAACCCTACAATGTGCTCAAGAGCATAAAGCTTGTTTTTATATTTAATAATTAGAACTTGGTAAAGATCAGGGCCAGTAATGATAGATGGAGATTAACATCCAAGTATATCAGCAAAATATATCCATCTCGTTAAATGAAGAAATGAAATCAGATATATTTTTCAGAATCGTGCCTCCAATTATATCGACGTTGTTAAGATGTAAAAGGCAGTCTTGCCAGCTCTTCCAGTGTTCCTTGTAATATTTTTCTGTTATGGTCTTAATTATAAAACCTTGGGATGTAAGATCGGACGTAAGTCTAAATTCTTCGACTGACTCAATTAAAATATGTCTTTGATCAATATTGCCCATTTGAAAATTAAAATAACGACCCAGATAACGGAAAAAAGAACGAAGAGGGACAGGAGGCATACGGTTACTGTTAATGACAAGTTTTTGTTACACTTGTTAGGAAGATGTATAATATTTTTAACTCGATTCTTTTGTTGGTATTCTTGAAAGTACAGTAACATATTAAATAATAATAATAATCATTATTACAATAATAATGAAGAAAACTACTATGAGGTTCTGTTTATACCTATCCTGATGATAATGCTAGTAATGATAATGATGGCGATGAGGATGCAAATGATACCAATGATACTGGTGATGATGGTGATGATCATTTTGATGATGGTGATGATGATTGTAATAGTAAGGACAGTAAGGCTATTGAGAGAAATAAAGATATTGGTTGTGATGAAAATGCTACTATTGTTCTTGGTCTTGGTTCTACTGCTGCTGCTGTTGGTAATAAGGAGAAGGATAATAGAATGGCAGCACAACAAAAATAATAATGATAATGATAATTAAGGTTTACAAGAGGAGGAGGACTATAAAGATAAAACTGATGACAGCAATAGCTATAACAGTGCTGCTGCTGATGATTATCATCATGAAAGTTAATAATGTAATGTAGATAATCCAAATGTGTGTTAAACAGATACGTTTTTTAATGATAATGTAAGTAGGCGATGATGAATATGGTTGCCATTATTCACCATGTTAAAGTCTTCAAAGGGAGATGTATGTTTATAGTTTTAAATCTCAAAACGCACTTTCAATAGCAAGGAAGAATAAAGTCTATTAGATAATGTCTTCTCTTTCCATACACCACACTCTTGCCCACTTGCTTCCTCTTTACAATAACTGTGCTGTCATGCTAAAGAACGGTGATTGAAGCTTGTGTTAATTGAGCTCAACTCAAGCTCTCAAACTGTTGCAAAGCTTCTCCATTTATGATGTGACAAAGTAGTCATGTGGCGGCAGTTAAGAATGGTCTTCTTTTAATTATGGAAGTGGTGATAAAGTATGTGTTAAGGTACAGTGGGTCACGCTAGGAGCAATTATTATGACAACAATGGGAACTAGGCATAAGATGTTGATGATAATGAGTACAATGATGATGATAATGATAATGATGATGATAATGATGATAACAATGATAATGATGAAAATGGTGGTGGAACTGATAAGTATCATAATGCCAATGGTAATAGGGATGATAATTCATAAGAAGGGCACTAGTTGCTCTTGAGCAAACTACATTTATCCTTTTTATTAAATAACTTCCATACCATTGCCTAATAAATGAAAGGAAGATGATTGCACTATATCTAATATTGTCCAAAGTGTGAAAATACATTATTACATAATTTCGTGACCACATAGAAGAGAAACTCAATAGTCCTAATCATATCATGAGCTAATCTGTTTATCTATTCACGGTTATTGCAAGGGCTGTCATGAAAAGGTCATTTTACTCTGAGAATTTTCTTTCAGTGAGTATTAAGTGAAAGAGATCCTACGATACCAAACATTAGCACAAGTATCAATACTCAACTAGGTTAGATTTGCATGTCATTGATCAAAATATGACATGACCATGTTGTCTAGCATAGCTTGAATTATTTAACTAACAACTTTGTTTTTCGTTTTTTGTTACAAAGCTACATTTGATCTATTACTTGAGCTAAATCTTGGTACTTTTATACTTATATATAAACTATAAAAGCAAGGAAAGAAGAGCCTCTTCGCTCACCACAAACCTACAGTCTGATTCTTCTGACATTCCTATCAGCTAAAGTCATGGGAATTTGTTACTATACTAAACACTAATGATTTCAATTGTAGCCAGCCTTTTGTCTGGTTATCCTATTAAGCTATTTAGAAGTGTATGAGTATTGACAAGTAATGATGGCCCTAACATATTGACTTATAATTAATATTAAACGCAGTGACTTGTTATTTTAGTCAAACATACAGTAGAATAGTGCCGCTTGTTTACTTAGAAACAGCAGTTGGCATTATTTTCATCTCAATTTGATATCTCTTTATATTATAAGTGAAAGTAACGTCATAAAATATGCTGAATAAAGCGCGTCGTTATGTTTCATGGTATGTGCATATCAGTTTCTCACTTCACCGTCTATTCATTTTCGTTATGTTCTAGTTCTGTTTGAATATCTACTCTAAAAATTAACAAACGTCTCCTATTTCTCTTGTATGCATTTCTTAAAAAATATATAGAAATTAAAAAAGGTTTCTGAGCAACTGGTCAACCAGCATCAGATATATTTATATGACGGCTGGTACACCCGAGTGTTACTGCTAATTATGCGTAATCTAATGAAATCTGTTTTCTGTATACACATATCTATTAACTAGTATACAAAGTGTTGACATTTCTCTAAGCACGACATCTGCTGTCATTGGCCTAAAACATCAAAGATGATGTTAATGTCTGTAATAGGTGTCAGTGCTCCCTCTGTCTCTCTTGCTGCTATCGTTTGCTCGCTTGATACAGTGGTCATGATTTCGTTATTGTCGCCGTAACATGTAGACTAGCATTGTCTAGTTGAATTTATCAGGCCTCTCTTTCTTCCTAAAACATGATTATCGTTTACTGGCTCAATTATTAGGACAGTGTAACGATAATTTTTAAATAAATGAGTGCAATCAATGTTGATAAATGTCTTGCGCCATTTGGTCTCTAAGGATAAAAATGACCATCGACAAAACGAAGTTTAGTCTAACACAGTATTAAGATTGCCTTACCGCGTTTTATTTAACATTTGTTACCAGAGTTTTCTTTCTGCACGTTCTGCAACTGTTCGCATCCATTACTTTAGAAAATATTTTTCATAGTCAATCAATATCTCACGACCCTGTTTAAATATTTTAGTGTTTAATCCAAAGATATTCAAGTTTCATCAATTGATCTATGAAATAAATATGATGGTCTATGCTGATAAATGGAATATGAATTGTATTGATGTATCAATTTAAGATTACAATCAATAAACACAAAATTACTCTTTGTGAGGTGAGGGACCTCTCCAATTCAAAGACCTAATGTAGTCGATTAAGCAGGTTGCTTATAGTTTATAACACATGCTCAAGATTTTCAACTTTCATCCACAGTCTCAGTCAAGGCAAGCAAAATCACTTCCATGTAATTACAAGTGCAAATGGAAACACATTCAATCTTGTTAGTAGCCTCACTCAGTCTTTGCGTTTCAAGAAGTGCGTTGATCAACAACTTAAACAATCTCCGTTGGATTTTTGCACCTCAAACCAAAGAAGATGATAGAACTGTATCTGGCTGTTATGCGCCTATTTGTATAACCTAGTAGTGGAACTGTTATCAGACCGCTGCCGGAATTACTTTAGAAAAGTCGTCTATCCTATTGCTTTTTCATCAAATACTCACATATGTGTGTATGTATGTATGTATGTATGTATGTATGTATGTATGTATGTATGTATGTATGTATGTATGTATGTACGGATGCATGCTTGTGTATATGTGTGTTCGTTCGTTGGTGTTTTTTTTTGCTATGAAGGTCTTTGTGATCTAACTTCCAGGATAATGTCGTTGTAATGTACGTTTCCATCTTAAAGGCAAGTGCCATGACCTTGCAATGGTTTTGTTGCCATGACTACAATAGAAATCAAGGTCGACATCAGCCTTGCCTAGCAGTCCTCTTTAATATCCCATGGTTACAAGGGATCAGAAAAAACCAGAAAGCGATTGATGTTATGGTAATGCTTTACAAAATACAGCTTTAGCAAATGCGAAGAGGATCCAAACTAAACAGGAACGACAGAATAAGGATGTCTTTCATTTGCGGCAAATTGGATTGAGATCAGATGGAAAGGGTTGCCTTTACATAAGTTCATAAGAATGTAACTCATAAATACTTCAAAACAATCCTAAGACGAGTCTGTTACTACACCAAGCAAATACCTTCATTATTTACAATTGTCCAGACAATTTATTACCTGTGTAATGTTATACTCTTACGTTTAAAATAGATTAAATACTTTTAGCGTTTGGTGCGGTATAAAATATATTATGCAAAAGATCAACAGTTTGTTAATGTTTAAAACGGTTAAAACCTCTTAATGTTTAAATCAGAAGAAAGGAAGAATAAAAGATACGAAATGCCAAGTTTCTTTTATCTGGTGGCAGGCAGATAGTTATGTTGTAGTGCAGCTTTTAGCGCTGATCTTTGCAGTCGCAAAGTACAAATACTTGGTAAATGCTTAGCATGAAACTGCAACATTGTTTATATTGTGGTCATTAATCTTGACAATACAATGGTTCATAAGATTCGGTATGAACTCTCAATTGGAAATGTTTACTTTTAAAGGAAAAGTCTCGGCAGAAAGTGAAAGATTGCTAGTTCCATCATTTGCATAACTGACTTGGACTAAACATAAGATTGTTAGCTCTCTAATATTGTATCTTGTCTTCGTGCAAAATAAATTGGGACTAAAGATTGTACATTGCTCTACTAGATTAAGGCTGTATCAAGTGATTGTGTGTACAAGAAGGTCTACCGCTAAGGGCTAGTGATATTTATCACATCTATAGTAAGAAAAATATACAATAATTAAGAAATGTGCACTAGAAAGGACGATATAATAGATAATTTTGATTGATTATAATTGGCTTTTGATGGCCTTAAAACTCTTAAAAGCCAATCACTATGGAAGAAATCAATGTATGCTTTTTGTCCTAATATCAACAAATGGCTTTGGGATATTGGATTCATTTGGATAAAATTGTTAGTGTCATTGCATAATTGCAGATTTAATTTGTTGGCTACTTATGATTATTCTTTATATATTATGATCTTTCTGGTGTTCTTTCTTCATCAAATTATCTGAAAATGCCTTGATTTGATTTGAGTTAATTTTAATTTCCTTTTAAGACATGCACAACTATAGAATATCTAGACTATTTGAAAAACAAAGTTGATTATTTGAATAACAATAAAGGCGTTCAAGAGTTATCATCATTATCATTATCATTATCATCATCATTATCATCAAACACAGAGACGTTAAAGAGTTCATAAGTATCTATAAAACATCATACCACATTTTTAACAAGCATAACAGACGCTGAACCACTAGGACTTTATTACTGTGCATCTAATTTTTTTAGTTCTGTAGTTATTATTGGTTGATGTTTGTGTATTTACTATCGTGTGATTTTTGTCTGCTTCTTTGTTTTTGCTTTTTGTACGAAGGGGTTTTCTGTTTTGCTCG
>JAAAKM020001312.1:0-14843 GCA_010016025.2 Alatinidae sp. Z8VKAUB7J3 | reverse complement strand
CATATTCTCAGCAGACACATTGCAATTATACATAATTCTCAAAGAGTGGAGCATTACCACAATAGCTTGCAAATTAATGGCGCTGACCAGATTCGAACCGCGATCTCATGATTACTAAACCAACCTGTGTAAAAGTTATATTTAAGTGATCCAGTGGAACTCCCTAAGAACTGCCATGGCAAACGTGCAACGTGCAACGTACATCTGATGTAGAAAAGACACGTTTAATGATTGGTAAGGTAAGTTGAAATGTAAACTTTATTGTGATACTAAGGAAGAATTATCTTGAAATATCAAAAATGCAGGTTTTCTCTCTGAATATTATATATATCTCTGATAAACTAGTAGGTGTAACTCATTGATCATATATGCTCTGCTAGGTGAGATTTTTAAATCAGAACCCAAAATAGTTAACCCTATTCCCCCAAAATTAAAGAGGCAATTAGTAAGAGCTAGAACTCGACTGATTGAAAGCAATACAAAGGGTTGCATGAAGTGTACGGGTAAAAGATGCAAGGCTTGTCTCAATATTATTGAAAAGCAGTATTTTTAATGTAATCAACAGACCTTCAAATTAATTACAAGTTAGACTCAGGGGCAGTTTTAGGGTATGGTAGATACGGTGATAGCCCTGGGCCCCATGCTCAAGAGTCACCCCCTTCTCAAGGACAATGTGCTTTCACCTCAGAAATTTTTTTTACCTCAATTTCTCCTTTTTCAAAAAGCTTTTTCAGTATTTTGAGAAAGAATGTGGAATCACAAATAACCACATAAATAAAATGAGAATTCAATTTATCAAAAAAGTCCAAAACCCACAACAAATAGAAATGTCTGTCTCAGTGTGATTTTGATCATATCCGAAATTTGTGATATGTTTGCTCACTAAACTTAAAATGAGGCGTATTAATCTTTAGAAATCATTTTCTTAGGAAACACTTTGAGTTTGGCCCTGGTATAAATTAAATCTTGTCAAAATATGGTACAATCGGGAGATTAATAATGCCCCTAGATTACCTACTCTTGGGTCCCCAATAGACATCTCCCTGCATACAATATTTGTCAAAATTTTGGGCAAAACTTCGAAACTTTAAATGGTAAATCTTTGCTTTTAGCGTACTATTTTGGTCAAATCTTTCATCACCCCTGCTTATTAGAACCCAATCTATTTGGGACATTTGAGTATCACAGCCAAAACCGTCCATCAGCCATTCAGTCAGCTTCTCATTTCATACTCTTTCATGTATACACATGCTGCACTGCATATAAGAATTATTACACACGATAGGCACTATGAAAGCCCCACACTATTTGAGCTAAATTGGGTGAGATATTGACAAATGTACTTGTCCTTAATAGGGCCCCACGTTGGAAAAGTATCCAGGGCCCCACATGTCAGAAAACCACCCCTGGTTAGACTGCAACAATATTTACTTACTTCTACACCAAACTACCAAGGGGATATTGTTGGAACAATTATAAGGACAACCAACAAAGCCAGAAGAGGAGATGCATGGTTTCAGAGGGAACTCCACAAGCACTTCCTGACTTTAGAGTATAAGACTTGGAAGAGGATGGGGAGGTTATGCTAATCAATAAGACAGACCCTCTCCATCAAAAGTGAAGAGAGAGGTTTTGGATCAACACACTCAATACTATAGCCCATTTTGGCCTTAACATTGATCAACATTAGTGTTTAGTCTTCCATTCTTTAGTGTTACTATAGCTTACGTCTTCACTATTCCATTTGCGCTTGCAAATATGTAATTTTAAACTTTGTTTTAATGTGGAATGAAGGTTAACATTGCCACGGTCAATGAAACGGAAAGTTCCCTTGAGCTGAAAATGGAATGAAGGAGAGAAAAGAATACTTGGAAATGAATGGTCAAACTTTCTTTGTTTTGACATGCAGGGGCCTGTTTGTGTCTTAGAAGACCACTTCCCTATGTGGATTTTAATTAAACAAGGTGCATGAGTAAGTGTGGTGTCTAGCCATTACTTTTTAATATTTTATAATTTTAATAAAGATGGTGGCTTGAATAACAGAGTTGTGGGTAGAAAATTTTCAAAAAAATTAATTGTGGTGATGGCATGTCTATTTGGGACTCAGGAGTATATAATTCTGCTTCTTGTTTTCTTAGATATATATCTTGTTCCTTCCCGTTTACTCACTGCCCAACTTTGGAAAACCTCAAGTCCTAACCCATGTACCTAAGAGGTTCTTGACATGTCTCAAAATAGCAGATATCAAAGCTGCTGTCTGCAAGCTCCAAGTCACATATATACATATTATGAGTGGAGCATTACCACAATAGCTTGCTTTTTCAGTATGGGACCTGAGGGGATTCAAACCCACGACCCACTGGTTTAAAACCCTAAACCTTAACCATTGCACCATCAAGACTATATAATTATCTGTGTTTTCATATGCTCAAAAAAATGTTCACAATTGTTGCACACAGTAAATTATTTCCAATTTTTAACAATCAGGGAGAATTTCGCCAGGTCACCTCATTCATCCCCCAGGTTTGCACTATCTCCTCTTACAAGCACCAGATGTCACTGGGTTCTATTCAAGCAATTGGATTTGCAGTTGGAGGCTAACATTTGGCCAAGAATGACGAAATTTCTCAAAACCTGCCAGCAAGTAAATAACTCATCTCCACACACTAGTCATGTCTTTCTAGAACATTAATAAGTTTTGGCACATATAACGAAACTTAAAACTTGTTTTGCAGAGACACAATATTCAAAGCATGATACATTAAGTCTTCCTTGATGAGTCTCAGGGGCAACTACTTTTACACAGTGTTATAACTTGAGGGGCACAAAATATTACATTAAACTGATAAAAGTAAACTTGATCTACCCGTACCTTTTACATATGCTTTACATTTTAAGTTTGTCACGATCTAGTTGGACATATTATTATCAAACTAATAGGCCTATATGTGAAGTATTTAGACGTATTATCCTAACTATTCGGATAGTTAACTAGCTAACTATTTTAACACACCCAAGTCGAGTTGACAAACGTTTTAACCGGAGTGACCAACTGAAATCGTTAGTAGCATCATCTCGATTTTCGTATAATGTAAAATCTTGTCTGTATATCATACGGAAATGAATGTAAACAGTATATCGGTATATGCTGCTCTTGTGGAAGTATGTGTGAATAGTGTACCGTGCTTGGGCTCCGCGAATAGACCCATAGATGTAATTTTCCATAAAATACATCATTAAAGGTTTGCAATGTATAAGTCACTTGTTGGAAAAAATATAGTTTTCTCTCGTTCTGTCGTGCTGATGATTAGACTCAATATATTTTTATCGCAGAAACACCTGCCTTGGGAGTTCCACGAAAATGTGTGATGATTGATTGTCCTCTGTCATCAAGCACCTCACTTAATGCATTCCTCCATTTGTAGCAATTCAAAATCTTACGATGGTGTATTCTAAATAGATTTCATAGCAAAGGGGACGTGCTTTAAACCACAGTTAAGGAAATCGGTGAACTACCTTCATGACAACAAGGGGCTGTTTCTTGTTAGCAAGTAAATCCTCAGTTCACTTGCAAAGGTGAAACTAGCCTATCAGATGAAGACTCGGATTTGCACTACGATAAATACCAATACATAACACTGTTATTTTGTTTGGCAAGTTGAGTTAGAAATGCTTGTTGTTAAATGGTTCTTTAAGTAATATGTACTATTCACATGTCATATAAATTGGAAGAAACGCAGACATGCCACGAATAACACAATCACAGATGGGCAAGGACAATAATAAAGATCTTACCAGAAAAAGGTTAAGTACTGCGTATGTCATTAATTCTTCCTCATCAACAGAATCCTCTTCCGTATGGCATTGTCTACGCTGTAAATACCTGACGTCGAAAACTGCAATGACATGAGCATCCAATTTGTAAGAATAAACTCAGAAACTCAACGACGCTGTCAATCGGTTGATCTTCTCCAGCCAAGAATTGCGAACCTTGTCCAGCGGATGCATTAGTTAATGAGCAGCGACCGGCAACCGATCAAAAACATAAATAACAGTCCACTTGTGCCTTAGCTGCGGGCGAACCTGGATCAAACCACCATCACAGCGTATTCAGTAAGCACAGCAACGAGCTTTTCATGCCTAAAGTGCAACGATTAACAAACTGCTCTTTTGCAGCATGGAAAACGAAACTGGTGTCATAAAAAAGGACTTATTGTAAACAATGACGTCACAAATTCACAACCAAAGTTCTGGAAACACCTACGTAACACCTATGCCCCCAAACAAAATACCGGCTGCGAATTAGAGGATTACAATCGAAGAAAACCAATGCATTCTTAATACTAAGGAAAGAAACTTTCCACCACTACCTGTGACACTCTTTCACCTGCTATGCTGTTTTCTTTGTAAGACCAACAGAGCAGACGGATGTTGATGATAAAGGAGAGCACAGCATCTGAAGTCATTGGAACTCTTTTTAGTATTAAATTTATAATACAAGTTACTTCATGTCTAATGTCACACAGAATGCAAAACCATTTTACGTGCAAACTTAGCAGCACAAAACCAAGCACGGGGGAGGGGCATTACATCTGGACGGACAACTTTGCCCCCTTGCCTTTCTGAAATATATCTCTGAGTTTACCTTTTAAATTAATTCTTTGGTCTTTTTTTTGTAAAAGCCATTAAGCTTTTAATATTTTTTGATACACAAAACGAAAGAGGGATCAATGCCATCCTTTGTCATGCAAAATGACTTTTTTTAAAATAAGGCTTTCGCTATGACATCATGATGGCATTCGAAGTTAGATACCAAAACCTTTTCCCCTATTCCACAGCAAAACATATTTCTTAATGATAACGAACTTCTCATCGATTGCTATAGCGTTGAGGTGACAGAGAATCGTGTTGTAATTTTGGCGAAGAAGTTTCTCGGTACTTTCCTGATATACAAGGGTTTGAAAAGTAAGACTGTTTCACGAGAAACCCATTTGCTCTGTCCGTTACCGATCGCTTTTAGAGGACAACTTAATTCAAGAACAGTTTATTGATCTGGTGCATGAAAGATGTTTTCAATAACGCATGTTGCAGTGACACTTGAATTGAGATGACACAGTCCTATCCCAATGTCGCAAATTTGGCTCTTAAAATATTAATTTCATTTACAAGCACCTATGAGTGTCAGGCAATGTTTCCAACTTAACTTGCCATCAAAACCAAATCCCCAAACAGATAAAATGTGATTTATTACATGAGAGCCGTATGCTTAAAACAATATCAAACATAGTAGCACTGCCGAGGTCAAAGCAGGCACTCCCATCTTGTTGACTCGTACTGTAAAGTGAATGAGTGAGATCTGACATCTTTGGAATACTAAAACGTTTACATTGTAAATTGCAAACCCGATAATGGGTTAGGTGCATTAACATTGATACTAATGATTCGTAAGATAAAACTGGAATAAGAATGTTGTGCAGTCAACGTTTCAGGGGCCAGTGCTAGCGAAAATTGTTCACAAAATAGCGAAACCATTATGTACGTAAAAGCTTTTAGTCTTGTTTGTTTGTTTTTTGTTTCTTGTTTTGTACCGTAAACAAACTGTTCTTAGTATTTTCACAATTAGCAGACACTCTCCAATAAGCTCCACCACGAATAAGCCCTCATATACTTTTTTAATGCACAAAATCCACGAGGCCTTATTTCAGGATTTGCTGCACTTGTCCATAACGAATCGCGAATCATCGAGAATATCGTAAGGAGGCCTCCACTAAGAACAACTCGTAAAAGGTTCCCAAGCTTCTGGTGAAACTTGATTGGATGCAAAAATATATTCACTGTTTTGGGGGCTTTTTTCGTTCTCAACTCTAGCGATTTACAACAAAAGCTATGCTCAGATGGATAAACAGTTAAAAGAGGATCATTCATTGTCAAAACTTTGCTTGTATATTTGCACATCTTATATATGTTAGATATTTCCAAAACCCTACCTGCTCCAACCCCACAATCATTAATTTTGAACAAATTTACTTATCGCCTACTACTTCAAGCCCTGATAAAATTCAGTAATAAGACTCAGCAACCAAAAGCTCTATATAAACCGATAAATCAGCCCTTCCCTAGCCAATTTTGTCGCCGCCGATTTGTTTCTAGGCGTGAGGTTGATTTGATATTTATTCTATTTAGTCAAGAATGCCTGTGAGCATGCCATCACATATGAAACTGTACGTGGGAGCACTGTTTGGTATGCTAGGGCACGTGCTCCCAATGCTTCAAGCAGGTTAAACCATTGTCTTTGTAAGAGGACATCTTAATGTTGATAGAAGGTACAACATAAATAATGCTCTTTCAACATGTTAGTCACAAATCAACACTTCCAAAATAAACTGGAAGCGGTAGAGATGTGGTTCCTCAGAAGATTGCTCAAAATTTCATGGACGCAACACAGATCAAATTGAGGTTGTCCTTGCCTTAGCAAACACAAAGAGGCCACTAGTTAAAACAACCAGAAAAGGGCAGATGCAATTCGTTGGTCACATTGTGAGATACCATTTATTGGAAAAGTTGTCTTGATTAAGAAAAATCGAAGGTAAAAGAGCACGGGGAGGACAAGGAATGATATACCTGCAGTCCCTTAACGCGTGGGCAGCCAATAGCAACTTAAGCTGCCTTGAACTCCTTCATATCTGCTATGATAGATTAGTGTGGAGACATATGGTCGCCAATGCCTGTATCAGGTCTTGCACTTAAAGAGAGAGTCACAATTAACGTACGCTTTTAACAATGTGAAAATTTGAAGGTTTTGACAAATGTTTGTTATGATCGGCCTAGTCATTTCTGAGTCGATCTAAACAACTAATGTATTATTCTAATGTGGGAGAAATAGGAGTACAAAATTAGTTATTAACTATCGGCAATTAAAAGTTTGTTTATGCTACAAAATGTTAAAATTGAACGAAGCAGCAATATGGTATTTTCGGTGATAAGTTTTTTTGTCTGATATTTCTTCGAGCAAACATCGACAGAATTGAATAAAAAGGAAACATCCAAACATTATACTCAATGTGTTGCTTGAATCGTCCAACCAGAATTTTAGCTACCTGATTGGTACTGTTTTCTTGGAACATTCAAGCGTTCGCTAGAACTATTTGGACTAATCGAAAAAGCCAATAAAGAGACAAGTCATTTTTTTTGCAAAACAGATTGTTCACGTTTTAATGTAAACTGACTCCTTAACAGCCACATAAAACGCACACCTAGCCCTGCTGATGATATGGAAGTAATCATTCGAATGCGTTGCACCGCGATGTGGGTTTTTAATCAATGCTGCCCCTCAGGTAGAGTCAAATGGCTTAACGTTGATTAGGACTTTTTAAACCTAAGATGTCTGTTCCTTTTAGGAACTAAGGTTGAAATTTAATAAATAAAATATATAACGTGCTTCATAATTCTATCAACTGCCAAGCCGTGCAGCCAACATAGCTAGCCTCGAAATAGCAAGAAGATCGGCATGCCTATATAACAGAGCTGCATAATTGCAGTATAAGAAGCAAGCAGCGTGATAAGATGTGAAAATCTAAACAATATCTACTGATAATAAAGAAATATATGTCATTTGACCTCCTTCCATAAAGAGTGGGAATATGCTATTCGTAGTTCCATAAGCTCTCCGACGTTTTAACGAGCTGCAATAGAATTCTTGTATTAAATTTTAATACACATACGCAAAGTTCGAAAACAAGAGAGGGTGATAAATATGATCGTAATGACATTAAGTGCCGTTGTGCTGTTGAAAATACACATCCCTCTTTTATAGTTAATCTGTTACCCAATTTTCCTGTAGTTTTCCTTTCATACTACAGACGTTTAAAATTCAACTATTGTACAGGATTTCGCCTACTGCTTTGATAACTTTTAAGCCAACATTAAACCAAAAATCTTCAAGTTTTTTTTAACAAAAAGTCTACAACAGCCAGGTACCAGTTTGCATTCTAGCGTGTCTTACCGGGAGCGTTTTCATACAGATTAACTGCAAAGCTCGACTAAATAACCATTCCTGCAATTTTAGCTTCCTTGTTTGGGACTTGTTGTTGCCGTGGTTGTAGTTACTACTGCGGTTGTTGGGATTCATTGGGAAGCCATGGCTGCCTACTAAAATAACATATATAAATCTACTAAAATCATGTTGTAAAAATATTTTCACGAAGTAAATTATTTGCTTAATGCTAATATTAAATAGCTCACTCCAGGACATTAAAGCACTCCAGCAATTTAATAACTAAGATATTCGGATCGGACAACATAGACTGCACTCGGGCCTATCAAGATCAACAAAACCCTACAGAGGCGTACAAAATACTATAATTTCCTGTTTTCTTTAACAAGTTAGTTGCGGTACAGAAATTTAAAAACATCCGTATTTGTTCAATAAAACTGGTCGCCAATACTCGTCTGACTAAATACATTGGTTCAAATATTTATAGTTTGCAAGAAATTTAACAAATATTCAAGGGATTGAAATAACAAGTATCGGTGAGCTTCGCCTAAGGATAATCGAGTAAAAGCTTTATTAAACAAATATAAATTTCATTTTCGAATTATGTCTTCTATACAAAATTGTGTCCTATATGTTCCTTATCAAAATTACGTACATGTATGCTCTATGATGGTACAAGATTATTATTGTTGTTCATTTTCTGTCCTTGCACATCGAAGGATATTGCCAAGCATCAGTCGAATTTGCTTGTACTAGACATTTGAGAAATTGATATGATAGAGTGATTTGGTCGAATATCAATCTCTAATTGTAGCACAGTTTAAATTTAAAGTTGAACAAAAAATTAGAATTTATTTTGCTGTAACAAGTTGCATTCTAATTTCAAGGGATTCACAAGAATTGTGGATATAAATAGGTTAATGAGACCTGATGGAAACGTTCATTTTTCTCACATTTTGGCAGAATGGAAGAGCCCTTCTTCCAAAGTACGTTGTATGCAGATTTACAAAGAAAGACATGGACTATTCATTACGAGAAGAACTTAACAGGGGATTCTAAACTTGGTATTCCCATGTTTATTCTTGACATTTCATCTGAAAAAACTGCGATTACAGATCTTGCTTAGGCATAATGCTCTTTTAAGGTTTGTTTACCATCCAATTGAAACTCTTGTTCTCTGAGTTATTTGGAACATATTGTGTCAGGCAACTAAAGCAATTAATGTTTAAGACAAAATAGTACACTCTTTCGAGAAATGAACGCTTTATCTCAACATTGCTTGCATTTAGACCCTCTATTTGTTATATTCATCTCTTTATCTCTTCTTCTTTTTCCCCTTTCGCTCCTCCACGCATTGTTATTATGATTCTTTCCCTCTTTCTTCACTGGTGCTTGTCCGTCAGCCGGTAGTCACTTTCGCACTCCATTCACTGCTCCCTCTCATGTAAATCCTCATAGGTCTTTCTATCAAACTCTTTGCTCATACTTTGCAACTTGACAAGGCCTTAAATAAGTAAGAAATAATAAACAAACAGTCAGTTTTTGACTAAATAAATATTTAAACCGCTGCATTTAAGATAAAATTACTTTTGACTTTGTATGAGAGCCTGTCACAAGCCCTCTGCTAAGCTGGCCATTGCATTGTAGGAAATATCTAGGGTAATAAGCAATATACTTGACCATAAATTGTCAAGGTAAAGATCGTTAATTGTTGTAAGCGAAACAATTAGTTACTATCTTTCACAGAAGTTGCATCCCAGCAGTAACGATGAAGGCTTCATTTTGACGCAATCGACAACAAACAAATATTTTGTCATTGGTCATTACACATTTGCCCCAGCAATTGTTTCAGATATGTAAGTGATTAAATGTTAAAATGGTTAACTGATTAATTGATAAATCACTCGGTACACTTTTCTTAACTGTTAAAAGTGCACTTATTTAAAGGTGCATTTATTCGAGGAGGTACACTTTTTACAGACTTTGAGAAATGTTGCCAAAATGTGTTTTGCAGAGTCTTTCCTGTCTACCTGTCATCATTATTACAAAAGTGCTATCAACAAGGCAGCGTGCTTCTTCATTATACTTGTTCTCCATTGTTATTTCAGAGTGTGTTTAGTCGCGGGCGTGCACTTTTAGAAAATCTTACCCGAAATTGATGGGTGTATTTGGAATAGGGTTCTGGCACAACATTTTCGGCAAAATTCTAGCTGAGCATGGGTGCAGTATAACCAATATTTTCTCTTACATCCACGTACATATGCTTGGTATGGACTTATTACAATAATCTGATTGATGATAATCCTAATGGATATTGTTTTACGTTTTGACACGTGAGATAAGTAACTCAACACAAGAGTTAATCAACAAAGTAAATCCCTGGCAACCACACCTTGCAAATATCGTGACATTTTATCATTCTTGCTTACTAGAATATACTTCTAAACACTGCAACCGGGCTACTTCACCATTGGCACTCTTTTTCAGAGGTCGTTCCCAAAGTCTATTGTAAAGTCAGTTTCGTATTGCTTGAGAAAGATGTGCTTTCCCAAATTTCCTTCTTCGAAAAACAATGCAGTTGCAAGCAACGGAAGAACAGGAAGTAAAAGACCCCCTAGCAAAAAGAAATGACTTCCAGCCATGCTTAGGATGGAAAGGTGTCTACCGAGCTGCAGGAAGCTTTGTGAGAAAGGGTCATAATTTCCAGGTTTTACTACCTTACAACATCATTTCCTTGTACTGAACGACAAAAAATGTTATCTTGGGTTTACAAACATGTATTAGCCATTTTCCAAATTATCGAACCGTCCCAATTTGTGCTGATTCGTCCCCATTTATCAAATTATGCTGCAGTTTCTCAACCTCCCTCTTCGTTTACTCCACACTACTGGATCACATGTCTCCATCTTGAGCTGTGTATCAACATGCAAATATGGACGAAGAACGAGTAGTATGGATGGAACGCCATTATGATTTAGGACACACAGCTGTACATTCTTTTTCTTTGACTCGTTTTATTCTGGGATTTGTTATTCATGCCTTTCCAAGGTCACCATAATCCTTACACTCTGTCATTGTGCAATTAATAACCTCATGCATGGTTACTGTGAAAAATCAAAGTACCTGTCTGCTAGCAATCGTTGATGTCACAAAGAAAACACGCTGTTCGCTATAAACCATACAGTCATTCAACCCTTAAATGGAGGCCTTTGAAAACCTCAACAGATGAGTAACTCAGCTGGGTTTCGAAATTTTAGAGATGTCATGTTTATAGTTAATTTACTCTTTTATAATTTTCACTCGAAATGGTCTCTCAGGATATTA
Organism: Alatinidae sp. Z8VKAUB7J3; assembly: GCA_010016025.2. Classification (NCBI taxonomy): domain Eukaryota; kingdom Metazoa; phylum Cnidaria; class Cubozoa; order Carybdeida; family Alatinidae; species Alatinidae sp. Z8VKAUB7J3. Next base: position 3,526 of record JAAAKM020001312.1, on the reverse strand, counting down.
TGAAAATGTTGTGTAGAGCATCTTCTACATTGATTACTATTGTACCTGTGGAAAGTCATCCATGCTGGTATCAATCGATCTTAAAAAGAATCATTATCAACAAAAACCAAAGTTATTTTGAGCTAAATAATAATAGTAAATTTTTGTTTCTGATCAACCCACTTACGTTGTTTGTCCTGTTTCGTTGAGCGATGGTATTGACCTCGTCACTGGACTAGCAAAGAATGATTTTCTATCTCCATATATATGTTTCAAGGTTGTTTTAAAAGCTGGGCCTCCACTGAGTCCCAATGTGTCACCACTGAGAAACTAGCATGCCGCCTTTTCTGTTGCAAATTCTTTGCAGTTTTAAAGAGGAGTCAGCAGATTATCTTATCAGATAATTAAGGGTCAGATGGGAATAGTTGGAGTCATTGGTGCCCATACCTTTTCTACAGCAAACATGGTACAACCGAAGAAAGCAACTGACATAAGCACGTTCTATTATCAATGTTTACTCTAAGTGTTATTTTTGCCTACACGTCCGGATTAAATGTGCTAAGAGCTTTGAAAGAACTCCGTATATAGCTTCCAGTTGTTCTGTGGACCGGCAAATAAACACACCTGTTGTCTCAAGCATATTGTGTCAAAGCGCTGCATAACCATCCCCCCTCTCCCCTTCCATGCAATTATTATCTATCTGATCATCAGATGTTTTTTTTATACGACCTATTTTGTCCTAAACTCTCAAACCTTGTCTCTTAAGCACTTTTTTTCGGCAAGAGAAATGCGCACTTCGTGTCATCGACAAACGAAGGAGTCGATAACATGGTCATGGCTCGTGTTCATCTCGGTTCAATGGATTGTAGTGTTGCACATTAACAAAGTTAATAAGGTACCTTAAACAAACTTAAGCAATTAATATCACTTAAAACAGAAACCTTGGATGGCTTTAGGGCAGAGATTGGCAAGCTCCATCCGTGGGACCGAACTTTTTAAAGGTTCTTTGACCTTCAGAAGTTTGGTGAAAAAGGTAATGTGAAAATTCAAAGAATAAGAAAAAAATAGGAAGGATAGATAACTTGAAAGAATTGCAATTTTTCGTGAAGGCATAATAAAACCTGCTACCACTCTGTCAAAATTAATTTACTTCTTTATCTTTCAAAACTTCACTTCTTCAAATTATAATTTTGTAAATGCAATGAAATGGTTGTTTATTAAATTTGCTTTACATTGCTTAACCTTTTCCGGCACGGCCTGTGGCATTAGGATTCCATACATCAAAGTCCTGGCCCTTAAAAATGGCCGCCCGGTCCTTGTTAAGGATGATCCTTTTCACTTCGAAGTAAGAGATTAGTGACCTATACTGATTTTCTATTCTGGTAACTATTGCGACATCATAACTTCTTAAAAATTTTGTGGAAAAGTTTATTCTCTAGCATTATGATACAATGTACTTATACTCAAGTTTGCAATACAGTTAATCTGATCAATTATCAGTACGGCAGGCAACCTACAGCAATAAGGTGGTATTTCTGAACCCTATAATATATTTGGAACGATGGATTGGAAACGATTGGGTCAGTACAGCACCTTCTTAAAGGATAAGAGAATGCCTATGTGCCTAAAGAAGAAGATCATGGACATGGTCATATTACCGGCAATGACCTATGGGGCTTAGACGTGGTCACTAACAAAACATCAGAAACACAAGATTGCAGTAGCGCAGAGGAGCATGGAAAGAGCAATGCTGAACATCACTCGGAAGGACAACGTCAAGAATGAAGTTATAATACCAAAGTGAGAGACGTCACCGAGAAAATAGAATTCACAAAAGGCCAGTGGGTAGGACATCTCGCCGGAATGGAAAGCAACAGAATGGCCAAGAAAAGAACTGAGTGGCGGCCAAGAGAAGGAAGCAGAGCTAAAGGGCCACCAAAGAAGAGATGGTGTGATGAGATTGAAGAGAAGGCTGGTAGCACTTGGATGCAGAGAGCACAAGTTTGGTAGGCTTGGAGGAAACTGTGGACGCTACCCGCCAGCACTGGCGTGAACAACTGACATGATGATGATGATAATAATCTATTTAAATACGCTATATTTATACACGTGTACTTTCCACGATAATCTCGGTATTTGTTCCATGCCTATGTAGCAAGAAGAACACGACGTATCTTGACTTGTTTAATAAAAACAAGTATACTCCATCGACAAATTTTACTAGAGTAAACGTCAAAAAAAGAAATTTCCTTGGCAACGTTTCTTCTTTTGAAAAACTACTTTAGGTCAACTACAGATTGGTTGCTGAGAATAAGCTAAAGTAGCTAAATTAGGTACAGCCTATTTTTAGTAATTAATTTGCATTTAAATAGTCTTCCAGAAGAAGACATGTTGTCAATAAAGTTTCCTTTTTGTCGCTTTCTCTTTGTAATTTGTGGGTGACATGTTTTTGATACAAACATGTGATCCGGAGGAATTATATCTTTTGTGTTCTTGGCTCTTTAGTGGAAAGCGTTACCAATTTTTAGCCAATCAGTGTTCGCAGAATATTAAATTTTTGTTGATGTCGCTACATTTTACTTAAGAAAAAGAACTTAAAAATAATAATAATTGTTTTAAAAACTTCAATGCCATTTATTCATATGCTGAAATTGTACAACTATACGTTACAATTTCTAAATAATAATAATAATAATATGAATAATATTTATATTGCTGAAAGGGTGGCTCGTCGTCGAATACAGATAATCATTTGTCTCACAATATTGTCACTGTCATTCAGGAACGTGACGTTTCAACTGCATACTGCTAGTCTTTGTCAGGCAATGTGTCAACTTTGTGTTGGTTACAATTTATACTGGACGCTAATTGTCCGTGATTGGTTCGTCTTCGATCCTCGTATTTTGGTTGGAAGCTGTATCCGTGGACGACCACCCAAACATTGGTCTCCTGTTGCGTTCCTTGTTGTTTTTCTTTATTGTTGGTATACATGCCTCAAGAAATTCTACGCCCTTGTTCCTTGTTATTAGGGTGAAGTCTGATTTGTTGATAATAAATTTATAGCCTCATATACACTACTTGCATGTATAACTGCCATAAAAAATGATTTTTTTGCTTTGATATTAAAGTTTTAAATGCCTCGAGACCTTTGACGTTGAATTTAAGCGTTTTGATAGAGAAATTTTTGTAAAATATGTGTTTTTATTAATATTATAAGGTAAGGTAGTTAAGTCAAAAAATGTTTACCGGATGTAAGTGTGATCAAAATGGAATAGAAGTTGCAACGCTTTGTTTCATGAATTAATAGCAGCAAGAGTTACCTCAAGAGCTGTTTTGAGCAATAGAATAATTTTTTATTCTAAATACCTGAGAAACACAAGTATTCGTGACAAGTATCGAAACCAATAGTGAAGATAAGAAATCTCAACGATCGCAGCTAAATGATTTTAAAGAGAATATGTTGATTATGTCTCATGATATGCATTTTTTTGAACAGTAACATGTGGTTATACTTGTTTTTGCCTTATTTATATATTTGGAACCGTTC
>JAAAKM020001311.1:1254-14844 GCA_010016025.2 Alatinidae sp. Z8VKAUB7J3 | reverse complement strand
AATTTAAGTGCGATAGGTGGAATAGCAAGCGAAAGTAAATCGTTTCTGTTAATGTTGAATAATTTGCAAGTAACAAATAAGGACTATCTTTTTAAAAAAATACGTGCAATAAGAGCTCAATATTACATATTTTGTAATAGAAACAAGGAACGGTCTCACCCAGAACTTTTTTCATGGCAAGAGGTGTATACCATACCCATTCCAGTATGCCTTATTGTAAGTGGTTACTGGGATTGTTAGCTAATCAAGATATGAATAAATTGAACTTAAAAAAAATTATTATTATCATTATTGCTATTGTTATTATTATTCAGAATGTTGTTTAAGAATTAAAGACATATACTTCTTACTTATCAATGAGGCTGCCAAGTCAAATCTTCGTGTATATGTGTGATCGCGTGCGAGCTTGCGGATGGGTGTGTAAATGTCACGGAGTGAGAACGTCAGGGAGTTAGATAAGTACGTTTTTCTGAATTCGTGACTCACAGACCAAACGTACTTAACGGACAGTGAGTCGGAATTTACAATTTGTTTATTAGCGTAACAATAACGTACAAATGTTCTTGGCACTCATTTGTAGAGCAGTAAACCTGAATGTCAAACTTTTATCTGGAAAGTTCACATGAATAAGGTCTTTTGTATACAAAACAGCACTATTCAAGGACGGCTTTACGGTGAACATTTGAGCCTTGGTAGGAGACAATTCTGTAAGCAGTTCCTGTTTCTACACTCCCCAGGGAGTGGATCAGTCACAAATTTATTAACAGCGGGCCTGAGTACTAATGTATGACATTTAGAAGTTTTCTTTGGATGCACCTGGTATGAAAACGGCGCTACACTAGATTCTTGCTTCTACTCTGTTAAAAATACCTAACAAATAGAGTTTACACGCGCTTGCAAATGCAATGATGTTCTTGCTTCCCTTGTTACATTTCCATCATTTCTATTGATTATAATCTAAGGAGTGTCCGACGGCAAAAAAGCTTTGAAGTACATAATGTTTTTGCTATTTTGTGCAGTATTTATCTTCCATACCGTAAACAAGCTATTTCATACAAATAACAGATTGCTGTAATGGTACGAATAACAGACAAGAGTAAAGGAGAAGTCATAAGTCACTGGTGGTTATCCGTGCTTTCTAGTTTTCTGCTCTGCTGCATGCCTTCTTATTGGTTTTCTTCCCAATTCCATTTCAAATACTTTGAATGTCCCCCGCAATTCTCTCTTTCTATTTGTTACATTCTTACAAACAGATGCCACTGGAAACTATGGACTTGGCTTTTTTGCACAAGGTCTGTATTAAATAACACACTTTGGACTGCCGTATCCCATCTCTGATATTCAAAGACAAAAATCGACTTTAGAAACCACTGGATCAACGACTTGGAGCAACAAATCACGTACTAAAGTACCACTAAATTTTAACCTCTTTGTTGAGAATTCACCAACTTTGGTACGTCGGTTTAACAAAGGATGAGCCCCCAACCTTCTTGTCTTTATTGACTGGCAAAATAACAACTATTTACAAAAAACAAGTTAGCTGTTATGCATGTCATATTTGCTATTTTGTAAAACGAGGAGAGTGAATGACAATATTTGACATGTGCTCTACATAGCGCTGGCTGTATTGGTTCTATTACATTTTGAAGAAGGTTATTGGCATCAATCATCCGCCTTTATTTAGATATCGCCTTTCATTGGATCTGCTAAACTACATAGAAAACCCCAAAAATACTGAATAGAAACTTACCGTTACTACGTAGGCTCCAGGTAAGAGTAGCAACAGCATCCATAATGCTTAGAGAAGCGCTCGATATCGAAAGATTCTTCAGCATGAGCCCCGGTAACAGCGTTGACATGGGGAACAAATTTTCAGCTACAACGTATGTATACAAGGACATTTCAAATTCCGGTAAGCAATTTGTTGCTTCTACGACATTTATAAAGAGGTTGGTGAACGCCTCGTGCATTCCATCGAATACCCTGAGGCGTAGAGTGTAGTTTGTCCTCCTGTCATAATTCAGCGGTTTTGCTAGTGAGACATGACCCTTGTTGTCAATGGTAAACTCGCTGTCAGGATCTCCAGAAATGATATTGAAAACGAGACCACTAGTCGAGTCCCTGGGAGAAATAAGAAAATGGCGATTAATACTTGATCAAAGCAATAGAAAACACATACTTTAATTCCTTTGCATTTTGTGTACTCCTGCAACATCTGCCTCTTCTTTCTTCAAAATATTTAGATAACCTTGCTTTTTCTTTGCATCCTCTATTCAATATATACAATTAAGGTCCGGTTTCCTTTTTGAGTCCCTGCTATGCCCCTTCCAATATTAGGTTGAGTAGCGGCTTTGTTTCTATGAACGTTTTCGCCATACACTGGTTACGGCAATCGTATGGACTGAAGTAGGAGTTACTTCCCTTCACACAATTTCTGTGACCAGTGTGTCGCAATACCTTTTAGAAAAATGAATTCGTTATCCATGAATTCTCAAGTACTTTTGTTATAAAACATTAAAGGGATATGTCCATGAAGAGGTTCCTTTCCACCAAGACCGTAGGCAAGGGGGGCATTTTGAAAAACAATTCCCATCCTAGAAAAAAACTTTAAAAGCTTGTTAAAGTACTGTAAAAGCGATTTTTATAGTTAATTCCCATAAGCAGTCTTAATTATGACGCTTATTGTTAACGAATTTGTTAGTATCAGTATTTTTTTATATTGTCATGCGTAGCAATAATTGCTTGTTGGTTAAAGTTTTTAATGTCCATCAACAAATTAATTTCCTTCCCTGATAGCTCTTTGCACCCTCTCCGTATCATGTCTGGCCATGTACCTGCTGCACGCCATCCTAAGAGAGGCCATGAGGACACAAATGAAATTTATGGAAGTTACTACCATAAAATTTCAGATACCACATTGCAACTCACTCCCAGATGAATACCACGACACCAATAGCTATCCCTACAACACAAAGAGTAAAGTTACAGGCCATGAGCAGAATGGGGTTGAGTTACAGAATTTTGTAATGGTGAGTAATAATAGTTCCTAAGCTGTGCACAAGGCCATTATTTTGAACGCGAAGGACATTTAGACGTGTCCTAAAACGTCGAAAGATGACCGTGTACGTCTAAGGAGTATGGGCTACTGACCTGTCTATTATCTGCATGGTTATCACTCTGCTACCGACTGGATGTTTCTCAGAAACGTTGACTCGCTGATTTTGTACCGCGAAAGCAGGTGGAACATCGTTAACGTCCAATACATTGATAACAACTGTTGCCACGTCGGATAATATTACCGGATTTGCAACTGTAGCCATCACCGGGAAAATATACTCTCTTCTTTCTTCGTAATTCAGAGTCTTCAGGTTCCGTATGCGCCCTTAGAAACGAGAAAAAGGTTTAGGAAAAGTCTTTAAAATGATACAGCATGATGCCCTAGGGTTCAAACCTTGTATCCTTTGGCGACACTAAAATTATGAGTATAAAACTACAATGTTTGCATTTGCTGAGTCTTAAGGGGGTTTGCAATGATACAGTGGATTCGTCGCTCTTAAGATTTCTTAGCAGCGGCGCCAGAGCTGGCTGTAAAAGGGAGGGGTGCCAAGCAGGCACAACTTTGTTTACAAGGAAATATGAAGTTAATAACCGAAATAAACAGTGCATGGAATACATGCAAATGGACAGACTGCAATACATAAGAGAGTATCGAGTCCATATCAACCAATGAAAATAGCATTGAGCTGTAATTACTAACGAATAATGGGTAGAGGCCAAAATGCATGAGTTGGGGAAAGCCGAGAGGCCATGAATCCAGTAGTCCGCGGCCAAAATTACGGAATTGATGGCAACCTTAGCAGAAAAAAAATGCCTCAAAGCTCCAAGAAAGACTCCCGAATGCAACTTTCCCTCAATGGCAAATAAGTTTACGGATCCAAAATATTCACGAATTTTGACTAAGTCGTCGTGGGTAATGGTGAGTGCAAACTCAAGATTAAAGAATAAATTGTACATGAAAGGCAGGCGTTTTCTGGTTTTGTCAGTATCCTTCATAGCGAGAAAATGTAATTGGCAGAACTTCCTTGTGTTAGTAAGTGTTCAGCACGACCAGTCTCTTTACATCTATGGTTTCCAAACACTTAAGGTCACCGACCTCTTTACTCATGTGACATATCGTTATCACCCTTACGTATTCGTAGGAAGCAACTGTATGGTTTCTGGGCGATCTAACCAACAGTCCTCGATAATACGCGATTGGAGGCCAGAACTGCAAGCCAGAACTGCAGCTCAGAACTTGAGGCCATAGGGTTTATCTGTCAGCACTTGGTTGCTCTATGTTAAATATATACACAGAACGGTATTGAAGCATTGGAACTGCAAAATCGTTAAGAATAAAATAAAAGCGTAAATCACATACTTTTACCAGTATTTTTTCATAAAACGATTGTGGAGCCTAAATGCAACAGAACTGTTGAGAATTGTGTAGATTGTGAATGCGTATTTTATTCAAGAAAACTCTGATATAAAATTATTGTTACTTGTGAGGCAGACATGCCAAAAATATTGTGTAATGAACTGTGATGAACACAAATAGATATGTGTTTCCCAGATGTGCTATGATGGAGTGTTACTGTTTAGTCAATGGCCTCCAGTTCTGGCCTTCGATTGCATGTTATCCAGGCCCGTTATTTAGATCGCCCTGTATGATTTGGGATGAGTATTGAAGAGCTGCGAAGTTGGATCAATAAATGGTGTAACATCTGAAGCAAGTATTTGTGATTAATAAAATATATTATAACATAAAACCAGAAATTCACCTCGGCATTAAAAAACGGATTCATTTTGTACAGAGCAGAAATAAATTTAAAGAGCTGATTAGCTGCTTAACGTTTTCTTGATACACTCGTCACCGCTTATTTGATATTCTCGTTTCCTACACATTTTTCTCTAAATGCTTTCTTACGTCACCTCATATTATTGCTGTGACCACTATATGGCAAAAACGTTTAGCCAAATAAATCCGTTACTTGACGCAATATTCAAATTTTGTATCACTAACCAACGTTTTGGTATATCTCTCATTTGTACCTCTTTTCCAGCTCCTATCTTCTTACACGTCTCCCTTGGATGTCGCCAACTCGGTACCATACACTTTCGGAGCCACTTCCCCTACATTAAGGTAGACCCCACTGTAGATGGCCAGGTGGTTTGGAACAGGAGACACATAAGGGTCCAATGCAAAGAGGTAATGGAACCATAGAGATTTTTGTAGATGGCATAATGTATTTTAAAATGTTAAAAGAATTGTTTGGCAAACGAAATGAAAGACTAAACATCTACTCAAGTCTACTTACCTGTAGTGATGTTGATGTCGAATACTTTCTTTATTTCTGAATCTTCTATAGTGTAGTTTATTCCTCTTGTGGGCACTCCTGCATATAGTTGCAGGACTAATGTATTGATTGTGATGTTCTCAAGCACACTTACAATATAGGTATCGTTGCGGAATAAAGGTGCATTTTCAGGTTTGATGTTAACAATCAGTGTCGTATATCCCATCAATCCACCTGGATCTCGAACTGAGATGTTAAACATGTATACAGAATGCTGAAACACCTCATTGACAACTACTTTAGATCCATCAATCCTGAAGTCATTATCCTGGTTACCACCTATGAACGAATACGTCAAGCCTACAGAACCTGTGTCGTTATCCATTCCCATCAGATCAAAAACTGTGAATCCAAGGAATGAAAGTTCAGAAATCGTAACATTGTAAACTTGTTGCTTAAAGTAAGGCGCATGCTCGTTCTCATTCGATACATGAACAATTACGGTGGCTGTGTCGACGTAACTGAAAGAGTTGGAAACGACTACACTGAAGTCGTAACGGCTTCTCCGTTCGTAGTCAAAACCAGGTGCTTGCAGTCGAATTGTTTTGTCATCATTCATAACACGAAATTCAGCAATATTGATCCGGCTGACTATTGTCATTGTGAGTGGAGTTCCAGGAACAGTGCTTGTAAAGTTAAGTCGAACAACAACGGACGAAAGCGGCAAAGTTTCTGGGTGCGTCACCTCATAATGATTCTGGTGGAAGATTGGTCTGTTGATAACAGCAGGAATAACATTAACCCATAGTCGTCCTCGCCCTATATTGTTTGGCAATCCTTGGTCTGTTGCCTTAATAGTTAGGGAATACCTGCTCTGTGTCCGATAGTTCAATACCTTTATCAGCCTAACTACACCTTGATTATCGATGCTAAATGTGGTAACTGCTCCTTCAAATTCTACGCTAAATTTCCCATTGTTGCCAGCATCAAGATCCCGAATATCAAAGGCTGCAACAACAGTACCGAGTTCGGCTGCTTCGCTAACGTTCACTGTCTTATTTACTGGGGTGAACATGGGCGTGTTATCATTAGCATCCTCTACCTTTATGATGACTTGACATGCTGTCTTCAAGCTAGGTAGCCCAGTATCTACAGCTTCTACCTGGAAAGCCATTGTGTGAGAAGATGAAAGGGATTCGTAGTCTAATTTCTCCTTAAGTTGTATCTGACCAGTAGAAGAAATGCCAAAGTACCTGCTGACTGAGTTTGCAAGTATGGAATATTTTGAGATATTTCCTAGATACTCTTTATCATCTTTTGCCGTCACAGATCCAATAACATACCCTGCGTTCTTTTCCTCCGATACTGTAAAGTAGTAATAAGCAAGAGAAAAGTATGGCTGATTATCATTGGTTTCAGAGACCCAGATATTGACAGTGGCATTAGCGTCGCTTTCTTTAGAGCCTCCATCCATTGCTGCAATTGTCATTGTATAATGACGTACACTTTCATAATCCAAGGCTCTCTTCAAGGTAATGCTTCCCTTATTATCAATGGAGAACGTGTTGGAGTCATCATACAATTTAAAGGTTATTTGTCCATACATACCAGAATCGAGATCGGTAGCAAAGACCATTGCAACTATTGTTCCAACAGGAGTTCTTTCTGAAACTGTATTATTGTAAACAAGACTTGTAAATTTTGGTATGTTATCATTTACATCGGTAACATTGATTTTAACAACAACAGCTTCTTTCAAAGTTGGCATTCCACTGTCTCGTGCGATAACAATTGCTTCTAGGTGAGGCATTTTCTCATAATCAAGGCTATTGTTTAGGATGAGCGACCCAACTCTGCCGTCAGTTTGGATTCTGAAATAAGTTCCAGTATCCACCAGCGAGTATGTGACATTGTAGTTTACAATCGTTGCGTCCATATCAGTGGCGTTAACTGTTCCAATAACAGAGCCTACAGCAAGACTCTCGTTGACTGTAAATTGATACATAACTGGATTGAACACTGGTACGATATCATTTACATCAGAAATGGTGATGGTAACTGTGGCTGTTGCGTTCCGTACCTGATCTTCACTTACTTTTACCATTAAAACAGCCCTGCCGCTGGTTTCCGTATTAAGTTTTTTAGCAACTCGAATGACGCCTTGATTATCAATGCTAAACAGACCATTGTCATTCCCACTTTCAATGCTATATACGTAAGGGCCATTTACAAGGCTTGAATCGTCATCTCGTATCGCCAATCTAACTACATACATACTGACAGGAGATCGTTCTGGGATAGTTATGCTATAACTAGCTTGTAGAAAGCTGGGGGGAAGATCATTAATGTCCAAGACAGTCACGGTGACGCTGGCAAGATCAATACGACCACTAGCCGTTGCTGCTCGAGCAAAGAAATTATACTCCCTTTTTTTATCATAGTCAAGAGATGAAGACAGTGAAATAACGCCAGTGCTTGGTTCCATATCAAAGGGATCAGTCTCAGTATTAGTTCCAGTCAGTGAATAACTAACACTAACACCTGCGCTGACATTGGCATGTACAGTCAGTATGGCAGTCAGAGCGTGATTTTCAGGTACAGTGACGTTGTAGTGCTTCCTTTCAAATACAGGCTCATCCAGTTGCGACAATTTTGCTTCGCTGATGTAGATAGTCAAGGTAATATTGGATGACAGAGGAGGAACTCCTCTGTCCGTGGCGACAACTATAACTTCATAGGAACTTTTTATTCTGCTGTCTAAGTTGCCTACCAGAATAATGGTACCATCAGGGTTAACTGCGAATGTATTGGTACTGATTCCATCGCCCCCTCCTGCACCAAAGGAGACTTCCGCGTTCAAGCCAGAATCTGCATCAGTGGCGGTCAAACCTGCTACTACTGTACCGGGAATGGTGCTGTCAGTAATATTATGAAGTAACTTGTTAATGGTTATGACCGGACGGTTATCATTGACGTCTATAACTCGAACAAATAAGTGTGCATTGGCAGTGAGTCCGTTTTTCTTGTCTGTGGCCTGTAGGAGAGTGTTGTACCATTTCTGTTTTTCGTAATCGTAAGACACTACAGAGGAAACCATGCCTGTGGAGTTATTGATTGAAAAACTTGAGGAGTCATTCGATTTAGCTGAATATTCAATCGGTCCACTGTTGGCCTCCGGACTAAATGCAGCGACGTTTGCAACAAAGAACGGAGCGACACGATTTTCAAAAATCGACACCACATAGGAACTCAAAACAAATTCCGGCTGTCTGTTACTTATGTCATGGACTGTAATGTATACCATGGCAGGGATGGAAGCGTTGTTAGCTGGACTACCTCCATCATAGGCCTGGATGGTTAAATTATACGAGCTTATTCTGCTGAAGTTTAATGCTTTAACTAAGTAAATATGTCCGAGGTTATCTGCTCTGAAAGTAGAATCAGTATTGCCGTCGATGATAGCAAAACGCCTTATCTCTCCAAAAATTCCCGAATCTTGATCCGATGCAAAGACGGTAGCTACTAAAGTCCCAGCAACTGCTGTTTCTGACACAGTCAAAGTGTAAGTCATGGGTAAAAACACAGGTCTGTTGTCATTCAGATTTTCTATTTGAAGATTTATAACCCTGGTCCCTCGCAGTGGCCCAGGTGTACCCTTATCTTCCACAATAGCAACAAGTTCATAGCTCTGAATCTTTTCGTAGTCAAACACGCGAGCAGTAAATATCGTACCATTAGGATATACGCTCAGATATCCGGCTGGCAATATGGCGGTAAACACGTGCTCCCCATTAAGACCCGAGTCCAGGTCGCTTGCAAAAAGCTCAGATAAAATTTGGCCAATTGGTTCGTTTTCTTTTAATGAAAGGGTTTGCGGAGTTGAGGGGCTGAAAACTGGCGGGTTGTCATTGTAATCTAATACTGTTACTGTCACTGTACTGTTTGCTCCTAACTGTGGATTTCCATTATCTCTTACTTCGACGGTAAAGACATACTGCTTTGTTTTTTCATAGTCCAATTGTCCTGTCAATACAATTTGTCCATGTGAGGTAATTGAAAAATTTTTACTAAAGCTCATATCCAAGTACAGAGTATAATTAAGCCTGGCGTTATCTGACCCTTGTGTATCGTTATCGCGTGCCGAGACACTAAATATATGAGTGCCCACAGCTACATGTTCACTGACATTAACGAAATATTTCCCGTCAACAGCATTAGTAAAGTACGGCCGTTCGTTCACGTCAAGTACTTGCACAATCACCATCGCAAATGCATTCTGCCCACGGTTAGATGTTGCAAGGACAGAAAAAGCATAGTGTGACGCAGTCTCATAGTCAAAAGGTGACACCATCAATACTTCACCGGTTGAAGAATTTAGAGAAATAACGCCTTCTAAGTTTGCTGTATGGTTAGCACTCAATGAATAAGTAACTATAGTGCCGGTCGCATTTGTACGGTCGAGAGCAGTAACTTTTCCTAATGGGATTTTTCTCTCTCCTTCGTTTACCGTGAAAGTGTACTGACTTAGAGTGAATGCAAAGCCTGCACTGTAGCGCATGACATGGATGGTAACTGGGACTTCTACTTGTCTATTAGGTGATCCGTTGTCTTTTATGAGAACTATCAAATTATACAATGGCTGAATCACAAAACTCAGTTTCCGTTTCACAGAGATGATTCCTGTGTCTACATTGATTTCAAACTTATCTCCATCGTTGCCACTTTTGATTTCAAAGGACAATTTTGCGTTGTTTCCTATGTCCTTATCGCTGCCCCATACCCATATAACTTCTCTGCCAATGAAGGCTACCTCAGACACATTGGCTGTATACTGCAATTGAGCTGGGACAGGATCATTGTCATTTACATCACTAATCTGTATTACAACTAGAGCTCTTCCTGAAAGTTTATTTCTTCCTGAATCTCGAGCCTCGACTTCAAACGAGTACATCGATATCAGTTCTCTGTCAAATTCAACTGAAGATGTAATACTACCGTTGCTTTGGTTAATAGTGAAATTCCCTGAATCTACGCTGGGGACGATCCAGTAACCGATGTTATTGTTTGGCCAGGTACCATCGCTATCTGTTGCTCTAACTGTTAAGATCGTTCCAGACATCAGACCCTCTCTGATTGTCATACTATATCGACTGACATCAAATCGAGGCTGGTTGTCATTGACATCAGTAACGTTGATCACAACGAGGCTGCTTGAGGAACTTTGAAGCATAGGACTGCCAGAGTCATTTGCCATTACCCTAAACTCATACTTTCTCATATTTTCATAATTCAACCTTGCATTTAGAATAACATCACCTTTGTCTGTTACATTGAACACAAAATTGTTTGTTAGTTGATCACTTATGTAGTAAAACAGTTGGCCATTTGCATTACCATCCTCGTCCTCAGCCGAAACTTTTAAGACAGATGTGCCAATCAGTGCGCCTTCATTGACAGATACTTCAAACTGAGATTGGCGAAAGAGCGGTCTTTCGTTTGAGTCTCTTATCATGATATCCAGCAAAGCATGACTGGTCAGCATTGGAGTCCCAAGGTCTTCTATAACTACTACCAGACTGTACTTTCTATGAGCTTCATAGTTTAAAGTTTGGGCTACTCTTACTATACCAGTGTTTGGTTCAAGAGTAAAGTCAGTTGTGTTGTATATGGCGCTGAACCGTACTTGTCCAGTCAAGGTTCCGGCATCACCATCTGTTGCATTGAGTCTAAAAATTTGTTGATTCACAGGTGTATCTTCATCAATTGTGACCATGTAATACGCCTGCGTAGGCAAGGGACGATTGTCATTATAATCCCATATGTAAACTACCAGCGTTGCATTTGCCGCATTGAGTGCAACTTCAGTATCTTGCGCAGTTATGGTAAGAGCATACGACCTTGTTTCTTCAAAATTAAACATAGCATTTGACCAAATAATTCCGCTCGTTCCTCCAATCCTAAACTTCCCAGCTTCATTTCCAGCTACTATGGTATACCTTACGTTTGCGGATTTACCACTTTCCGAGTTTTTGGCTGTTACCTGATAAATAAACGAGTTAACTGGCACGGTCTCCAGGACAGATGTGTTGTATGTCTGTTCTGTAAAGGTTATTGAGCTGTCATTAACGTTCGTCACATTCACTCTCACTGTGGCATAACTTTTCAAAGGGACAATACCATGATCAGTGGCAATGACTGTAAGGATATGTACTCTTTGCTGCTCGAAGTCTAGTGTGTTAGCCACTGTTATCTGCCCTGTTGTACCGTTTATGCTAAAGAGCCCAGAACTTGGGTTGTTAGATGATATTTTGATAGAGTACGTTATGATCTTGTTAATACCGATATCTTGGTCACTTGCACTCACTTTGACGACATTAGTACCTACGCTTGCACTCTCGGCTATTGCAGCAGAATAAGTAGAAGAACCAAATTGTGGACGGTTGTCATTTTCATCAGTAAGGGTGATTTCTATAACTGCTTGTACTGCCGTCCATAATGTCCCATCAGTAGCTGTGACATTAAGTGTAAAGGAATCCTTAGTCTCCCTATCCAAATCCTTCCTCACGATCAAGTCCCCTGTGGGTAGCAACTCAAAGAGACCACCTGTGTCACCTGATGTTTTTGAATACCTCAGCCTGTTCCCTACCGTTGTATCGTTGTCTTTGGCAATCACTCGCAGAACCGAGGTCGAAGGGCGTGTAAACTCTGATATGTTCAACTTGTACATGCTAGGCATAAAGACAGGAGCATTGTCATTGAGATCCATGATGGTGATGGAAACAATTGTAGACCTTTGATTTGGAACCGTCGCAGTGTCCCTTGCTACAACTGTAAACTGAAATTGTTTGTGCTTTTCATAGTCTGGTGATGTTTTTATAGTGATATTTCCAACATTGTTAATTTCGAAGTACTCGCTTGCAACTGGGTTTGGTATCATGTACGTAATCATATGATTCTGTGAAGTCTTGTCTGAGTCTGTTGCTGACACTTGAATAATAAATTTACCCACTGGATCGTTTTCAGGAATTTCTGCCATGTATAGTGAAAGTGGAAATATAGGAAAGTTGTCATTAAAGTCTACAATTTGTATTCTCAGGGTAAACATTACTGATGTGAGCTGAGGGCTTCCTAAATCGTAGGCCTGTATGATAAGTGTGTACATACTAACGGTCTCGATATCCAATTTAGATTGAGTCCAGACTACTCCAGTCTCCATGTTGATCGAAAGATTTGAAGGAGGCGTAGAGGATTGTATGCGGTACCTCACTGTTTGATTCAGCCCCAAATCAATATCTGTTGCCATCACACGATAAATTGATGATCCTGCTGGCGTGTTCTCTACCACGGAAATATTTGCCCAAGTCTGGGAAAACTTTGGCATATTATCGTTTACATCGGTAACGTTAACAACTAATACCCCGACTGCGGTAAAACGCCCGTCCGTAGCTGTAAATATGACCACATGTTGATCCAATTGTTCTCTGTCCATACTGGAGTTCAGTGAAATCACACCAGTTGTTGAATTTATTTTAAAAAATGGGGAATAACTGCTTCCTTCCAGGGCATAAATTAGTCTTCCATTAGCACCGGGATCTTTATCTTCGGCTTTGACCTGAAAAGAGGGCAGTAATTAAGTTGATAACCATGAGGCATACCTGTTTTCGTTGATTCCTACAAAATCTTGAAACATAAATTAATACGTGAAAAATAATGTCTTTAAACTGCGTTAGGCCCTATTAAACTTATCTTATACGGTTTTCGTCATAATACTGTTATGTCATCAGCATGATATTCCTAATTTGACATTTTATGTATTTACAAAGTATCTTGGCAATATTATAAAGATTATGATTAAACACAGAGTCTCTTCCATGCGATGTGTCACAACTTATTTATTCGGCTAACTTAAAAAAAGGTAATAACTTTATAGCGAGTACAAAAATTTTGGGAAAAGATTGATGGCCAACCAAATTCGAAATCACGGTTTTATAGTTCTACATGTATTTGGATCGGCGCCCCGGCTTAAAATAGTCCACCTCGAACTAGTACTGTCCATTATAGAACACGCTCATTACAGAAAATATTTCAATAACTATATCATTTAATTTAAAAATTTAGCATTATAACCCTTTCTTATATGACAAATACCATGGCTTTCTATCAATGCTTTTTAGAGTGTTGTAAGTGTTTGTGGGGAAGGATCAGAGAGTGTATGAATAAGGATCTTTCGGTAGAAGAAAACCTCATTTACCATCGT